>JAITYT010000835.1:705270-715659 GCA_025433975.1 Liostenogaster flavolineata
TTCAAGCGCTTGTTTCACGATATGTAACTCTCCTTGCCGGCTGTTCACAGGTGCTTTGCGTCATGCTGACTGAAAAACGAAAGAGCCAATGACAGCTTGGTAATCACGAAAAACGACATCGATTGGCTCAAAATTTTCTTTGTTGAACGAATACACGATAGATGGTAAACATCAGAAAATTTGTTTATTTTTGCATAAAAATAAGGGAAAAAGAGAGAAGAGACCGAGAAAGACCGAAAAATAAGAAAAATTTTTAAATATTGTACAATTTTTACAGTTTGATGAGCTTGTTATAACTTTTGCTACAGCACTGTTACGCAGTGGCATACTCAGGGGACTTGGAGCCACTAGAAATGTGACTTTTTTCAAATTTTTTTAAAATTTTCCTAAAATGCGAGTAAAATTTTGTTTCGATCTGGTAAAAATCTTTCCTTCGTCAGGAAAACATGTTTTTAATGAAAAGACGATGGATAAACTTATGAAAAAAAAAGATATCATTAAATTTAAATGACGAGCTTTCGTGAACGAAATAAAGAGAAATTTGACTTTCTTCGTGTCAAAAGATAAAAATTTCAATTTGTCGGTTTGAATAATTTGTTTACGTACGTGGCAATACTGACCGTCAGTAATTTGAGATCTTCCGTTCTTTCGTAGAATCTAGTATCGTACGAAGAAGTACCGCACAGTTTCTTCTTACGTCAGTGCGAACCAGTGCGGCTCCGTACTTCGCGAGAAAATTGCATACGATTTTGTCGCGATCGTACATTGCACCTGATCTAAGCAAGGTAAACAAAATACATTTTGACGTCCTTTTAGAAAGATGTGACGATTTATTTATTCAAACGAATTCTCTAGGATGGAATAGGCTTTCGTTCGATGATAATTCGTTGCTGATGTTCGACAGTACGTTTCGCTGGCCTCCTCGATACCGTAATGGGTAACGAAGCGAATTCAGTCTTGCTTCTCTCCCAATCGTTTCGTCTTCATTTTTGAAGCGTCGATTTTATCATAAATTTAACGTTATTCGTTATTCGTCTAGCAAACTTTCAAATTAGATACGTATTTATGAACCGTGTTTTTTATCGCAACCGTTATATGCATGCACGTGTGTGTGTGTGTGCGTGTGTATAAAATGATGTATGCGAAAATATGAGTATAGATTTATGTGTGTGCGCGCGCGTGTGTGAGAAAATTAGTATCAACAATCGTGACACTATACGTATTTCGTTTTTTATGGGAAACTCTCGCACGAAGAGTTTAACAACGATAATTCAACGTTATTTGTATCATTAGAATACTTTTAGCTCGCGTTCATGCATGAGTTACTTTTGCGTTCATTGAATGATTAACAAAAAGGTAATTTCATTTTTTTTAATGTGAAATAAAATTCAACTTCTAATACAAAGAATTAATCTAACTTAATCAATTATATATTTTCCATTTCGTTCGATGACCTTTTGACATCTTTCTGGCAATTTTACGATTTATCATCGTAACGAAAATCATTAAAAAAAAAACAACGCTGTTTGTAAAAACTGAAATTACTTTCTTGCCAAATCAATAAATCGATGAAATCGAATGTCTCGTTCGACAATTTTAATGGAGAAGATAAATGTATTTGCGACAATTTTGTAAATTACCAGTGTGTTAAAAGCGGTTCGTCGTATAATTTAATTTCTTTGATTGCAGTAGGCTGGGAGATGGCAGCGGAAGATCCATCGAAGCTGAATCTTAATGAACCCGAGGTACGACTGTCCAGATTCCTTTTCGTTGGAAAGGAATATCTCGATTATCAGCCTGGGAATTGGTTTCTGCACAATTACTTTCAAGCTATGAATGTGCCATCTATAATGGATATGTCAGAAGATGTAGACAAGCAATTGGTACCCATTGAAATTATAACAAAGGTAAAAAATGTTGCGAAGAAAATAGTTAACATTTTATCTAATATGTGTTAACGATATTAAATGTTATCTATTTTACAGGCTTTTGAAAGCAATCTCGTTCCAAATCCAGAAACTTTAGTGTTTGCATTGGCTGTATGTTGTAGACAAAAAAAAAGTGAGAGTTTACGACGTGCTGCTTATACAAATCTGAAGAAAATTTGTGCCTCACCTCAGCATTTTATTTTGTTTGTCAAATTTGCATTGCAATTGAATAAACAAAAGGAGTTGGATGTAAACGGCTTGTCGAAGCACGGATGGGGATGTGGCTTTAAAAAAGCTGTGAATAATTGGTATTTTTCTAAAGAACCGTTAGAATTAGCAAAATGCGTCACCAGATATAGAGGCAGATATGGTTGGAAGCATAAGGATATCATTAAACTCTCTCATCTTCATCCTGATACTGCTGGTATGTAGTTTGAAATAGTATAGATACTGCGTTATCGATTAATTAACGAACGTATAAAAAATAATTCAATACGTATGTTTTTCGATAGAGAGGGAAGTAATATTTAAATACATTATGCATGGTTTGGAAAAAACCAAAAGATTATTCGAAGGTAATTCCAAAGTTGCGGAGTTAATTGAATATATCGAAAAGGTCGAAGATTTCAAGCATTGCGAAGACGATTTAAAAGCTGCTAGTCTTTTACAGACGCATAAATTTACTTTAGATCATGTACCTGGACATTTATTAAAATCCTCCGAGGTTCGATTCCAGAAACTCTAGAAATTCATAAAGTTTAGAAATTTGCTTGTTTTAACGATACGATTGTCTTACAGATTTGGAATTCATTGATACCATCGATGAATCTAAACTTGCTTCTACATAATTTACAAAGGATTCATAATCTTGGATTACTAAAACCAGACGCACCAGCAGTGGGGAAGATAATAGACGAACTGATTAACGAAGAGAAATTATCTCGCGATAATGTTCATCCAGCATTAGTACTAATCACTATTAAAAATTATGAGAATTCCGGAAAGTAAGACACTGTTGTAATGCAGGTTTTATTTAACTAGAAACGATAAAATATTCATCCAAAGATCGGAGTTATTAAACAACTATTTTGGTTTCTGGAAATCGGAAAACAGCACGTGCTTCTTTGCTCTTCACCTGCGATCACTTGCATTTTAATCGGAAATAACGAAGTCATCTTGGCCAAGATTCTAATAAAATACATTTATTTAATTAATAAGATGTATTTATTTCAACGTGTAGAAAGTTTTGACACTCTATCCGAAATGTAACATCGCGTATTTTGCACGCAACAGTAACATCGCAACATAAAGCAATTTTTGTAAGAATATTTTTGCGGTAACTCCAATCTTTCTCTCTTAACACATTAAGTACGGCATCAGTCCTCAAAAACGAATATTGAACTTTGCATTTAGACTGTGCCAGTCCTCAAAGACTGATACTGAACTTTACGTTTGAACAGTGTCAATTCCTAGAACTGATAGTCCTTGATTTAGCTTGTGTCCGTCGTCTGAACGAAAAGTAGAGCAAAATCGACTCCGTGCTTAACGTATTAAAAGAAATATTTCTTAGTTTCCGATTAAACGACGCATCTCATATATTACGTCAATTATGATTGCTCGATCAATGGATATTAATTAATCACTTGATCGATTTTCTATTAAAGGCCTCTGTCATACGAAAAACGAAAGGTAAAGGAAGAGGCAAGAAAACCTCTACCACCACCGCCAAAACCAAATGTAAAAATTATTGAAGCTTTGTATAAAGCATTGAATCTTTCATTTAACGTAAGTGTTGCCTTTTAGTTAAACGGAGTGATCGTAAGTATGTTCTTACTATTAATGTGTTTTTTACAGCACCTTCAACCAACTGGTTTGCGTTACATAGTGACAATCGACATGAATAAGACGTTAGAAAATCGCACATGGCGTAGTGGAAATGTTAATGGTGCTGAAGCAGGCTGCATGATAGCACTTTCTCTTCTTCGTTGCGAAAAGAACGTTATGGTGGCAACTTTTAAAAATATTGGAATTCATACGGCCAGCCTTGATAAACAATCGTCCTTCAGCCAAGCAATGAGAAGGCTACGACAAATGCCCATTGGAGTTGTGAATCTGAGTAAACCGATGGAGTGGGCCTCTTATCAAAATAACAAATATGATGTATTCATAAATGTTGTCGAACATGTGAATGATAAATCTGACTCATTTGCAGAAGCTATTGCAGCATATAGAACGAATTTGAAGCTCCCACATGCGAAGTAAGTATTCTTACTACTTAAAAATATTTATAACATAAATATGATAATATGATAATTATAAAAATGATTTTTATAAAATGGTATTTGCTAAAAACTGAATTTCTTGCAGATTGATCAATTGTGCCGTATGTTCTTCAACGACGCATCGCCAAAATTATAGCGACGAAAATATTCTAACGATCAATGGTTTTGATGCTACCGTGCCCTCGATCATTCAAGCTTTCGCAAAATCACTATTTTAATACAAATTTGTGATTTATTACCTTCCTGGCTGGTAATTTTGATCCTTTCGGAACTGCATGGTAACAAAAATATTACGAAAAAATAGAATCATGCATGGTGTCTTTTTAATTTTTTAAGGAATTCTTTTGATTCCGTATTTCATGAATTTTTAAGGAAAATTCGATTTTATGATTCTAGCTTATGAGAAGAATTAAAAGGAGCGACTTATTATTCGTTTTAGACACAAAATTGTTTAATAAATTAGAGAAGTTATAGAAAAATGAAAAGTTCTCGAAGATGATAAACTTAAAATTATTATGATTAATTTAATAGAATACTGTGGAGTCTTAAAACAAAAGTATTTTTTAAGTCTTTTAAATACCTTATTTTAATTTTGCTTAATTTTGTTAGAAAAACTATTCATATTTTAATGCTCGATTTTTTTAATTTAATTTTCATAAAAAAGATCTACATTCAATAAGAAATTATGGTATAACAAAAACATCGATTTCATCTAATAAAATAAAATCCTTTCGTATTACTATTAACATACTAACGTTAAATAAAATAATATCTAATGCATGTTTCTAGTATTTAAGATAAGCTGTGTGGATGTATTTAAATTGCCTTTTTTGTTCCTAAATCAAGTCAACCGTTATGCGCTCGCTGTTTTACAGATATTACAAATAAAAGTCTTACGGTATATTATGTTAGTCAAAATTAATGAAGATTTATTTGTAATCATTGTGGGGAATTTGAAAGACCATAGTTATGACTAAAATAATTTCATTGTAAGAAGGTTCGTATCTTTTTATTATAACTTTTTTTAAAATTTAATATCCAAAGTTGGGATTTTCAACAAACAGCTACACAGCAAAAAGCTAGAATAAGACTGCATATTGGATACAAAGCCAGTATCTAAAATAAACCTACGGTGCATTTTTAACTAATGATAAAGGAACTCTTATTTTAACATTATTGCTTGCTTATTTCCACTGGTTGGCGGTAAAGCTTTTTGTAATATCTTTAATGAAAAATGTAGATTTAACGTGATGTTTAATAAGATACATTTCTTAGACCAGTGCGCTTCTGGAAACTTGAATAAGAATTTTTAAAAAAATAGAGCGTTGGAAATTCTCCCACTGTGATATGCATTTAGTTCCAAAGAATATAGACTTACATTAGTATAATTTTACTGTTATATTTCATATTTGCCATATCCAAAGTGATTGCGACAAATACTAAATACGCTACTGATATAATACTGTGATACAAAATACATTGTTGTTGTTCAAACTAGGAAAATGATAAGTAAATTGCCAGAGGCGCACTTTGTGTCTGCTTAATTTGTTGATTAGTGTTTATATCGATTAGCACATAACGCATTTTGTTGAAAAGTACAGGCAGTATCTAGAAATACCTCTTTATCGATCCTCGAATTACTGTCGTTCTGAAATCTTTTGTTTGTACGAGGAGCGAGCTCTTCTTGTGAGACATTGCTAAAAAGTACAGCGTGGATGAATTCTCAGGTCCAAAATACATTTAAATTAAGTGCTTAATATTCACGTGTTCTTTGCGGCCCTCTTGGTAATCCATGGATCGAATTCAATCATATTGTTGACTCTATTTCTATACTATAAACGGAGAGGTATTTTAATTTCCTGTATAGGAATCCAAACGATACGATACATCGTCATAGTTCACACAAAATCGTACATTATTAATGTGTGTGTTTTCATAAGATATGTTAAAAACTATATTTCACAAACGGTAAATTCTTTTGAACGATCTTCGTTCTTAGTTGCGCGATGCCTTGCAAAGGAAAAAAAATTTAAATAATAAGTTTTCGGAAGTAGTAATAATATTTTTTAGATAAACTTTTCCTATTCAAATTTCATGTACTGACAGTACTGACGCTTAAAGAGATAGTGTGTATATATATCAAATAGCTATATTATCGTTTCACACACGTCGTACAGATCTAGCAAACCCTTTGTAAGAAAATATAAGAAAAAGAAAAAAATATTTCAAAGGAAGTCGCGCATCTAAAAACTGATTACTTGTTTGATGAGTATAAAAAAAAAAGTATGTTATACGTATATTTATAGCTTAGTATATTCACTGGTATTGTAATAGATAAGTAGTTTAACGCATATGCGTCTACAATACAATCGAAAAGAACGTTATAATGGTTATCGCTATAGTTATAATTATTTTTGTTTAACAACGTTCTTTGTTTATGGTGAATTACAGTTAACTTTGGATCGTCAGGTGACAAGCAGTTTCTTTCCGATTGTTTTGTACGAGGATCATATATATTCATTGTCTGTTATAAAAATACGTCCGATCTAGAGGTGAAATATGAGACGAACCATCCTGGAATGGAACATAGCAAAAGCAATCTGTAAAAATGTGTGCATTCGTGCGTAATTATTTTAAAGTTCATTGATTTCAGGATGTGTCAGTTTATGTAATTAAGAAAGAAAAGAATATGTTGAATGTGTTCATAGTAGTTAAAAGATCTATTTACCGTAAGAACAGCAGAAGCAGAAATTCCGCGTTGCACAGCGATTGAATAGCGTACTAAAATCTAGATCTGCTATGCACGTAAACCCTCTTGGTAATGTTACATTAATATTACGCAAGAAAAAAAAGATACGTTAGCTTCCTCGCCAAGAACAATCTTTTGAAATTTTAAATAAAAGTTATTACTTTCGACCAGGAAGCGCAAAATATTTATAACTAACGGTGTGTATTCATAAGATGTTTTACACATAATTAACATACGCATTACTAACTCGAAGTAACATAAGTATGTTAGCACACTATGTTCCTTAGAATTAAAGAGGTAAAAATTATAATTGCACAGTTAATACACTACTATTAAGAAAAGTTTTTAAAAAAGTTCAATCTATTACGTAGAATCTTCGTATAATGCCGAAAAAATAATTAAATAATATCATTCTATCATACGGATATAAAAGGAAATATTTCGTCCTTACTCTCGATATAACATACAATAACGCGTGAGTGTACTAACTTTGCAAGTTAAAAATTTAAATTTCTAATTCGTGATTCATACAAAATGCCTACCTTTCGGCCTTATTTTTTATATGGGAACTCGAAATATTTACGAGAAGAAATGTTCAGTCATAGTCGATAGAAAATTAACATAGAAATTCTTTGAAACTATAGTAAAAGACATAGTTTAAATCTTACAATATTATCAAATCGATTTGTATTTAATTGAATCTAGTATTAAGATCGCCATCCTCTATTTGTAACGTATGGATTATTTGTCGAAAATTCGGTAATTCATAGAGATCAAATTTGAGGATACACCGTATAATGCGACATAGGAAATCCCTGCAAAACTATTTCCATTATCAAAAAAGGCTGTTATGCGATTCTGACATTATTTTTATACCTGGTTGTTCTGTACAACAGAAATGTATCAATAGTAAAACTGCTTCAAATTTACTAAAAATACTCGAAAATTATGCAACATAATAGATTTTATCGCGAGTACTATATCTGTGAGTATATAATTCAGGAAAATAGGCAATATAAACTAAAACGACGTATAAATTTCATTCTCTCTCTATAAATTGTCTATTGTTTTTGTTATAAAAAAGAAACTGGATCCATAAATAAATTTTCCTAATTCTAACAACAATTTCATTTTTTCCCACCTCTAGTTGTAATCTATGTACTTCATATAACTTATCGAACGCGTAATATGTAATATGTAATATATATATACATAGCTCGATTTAACTTTGTAGATTCGATGGAATTATTAGTGTCGAGTTTAATCAAAGGTTAACTTGGATATTGAAAAAATGTTTATTTTATATGGTACTGATACATGATTCATTCACACTGTACGTAATATCTATTACTGTACGTAGTACGATATACATTCTCTTAGAGGCAATGATAAATGTAAGTTATCTACACTTACATAGATAGACAATCATCCTATAACTGTACACATACGCACACACATTCACACACAGATCATACACGCAACTGCAAATGTGTAACGCAAGTTATTCAACTGCTTATTCGAGTATACGATAAAACATATAAAACAAGTAGAATAAATTAACGACACGTGGAGTCTTATTTTGGAACTCGAAGAGCAAGTTCCATCAGCGAAATTCTATATGTATATAATTTTTTCTTCGTTATCAAGAAACCGGGGACAATACCGCGGCTTTTCGAAGCAAATACGATAGAGTAATATATACAGCCAACTTACGATAGATTATACAAATAAGACATAGACAAACTATTCGATCGTCAGTCTTTCGTATCTGTAATAATCTTGGCATATTAGTCTCTAAAGTATTTGTAAGGGAAGCAGATATCAGTCTAATTAAGAACAAACACCTGCACTTTTCACAGTTAAAGTTCATCTTTGAGATCGTCTTCCCCCTCTGTTGGTGAAACATTACCACCAGCTCCCTGATATACTTTCGCTATAATCGGTTGAACTATATCCGACAGCTCTTTCTTTTGTGTCTTGTATTCTTCCGGATCGGTATCCTGGTTTTCTTCCAACCATTTGATCTTTTCTTCAATGGCTTCTTCCATCTTGGCTTTATCGGCATCGCTCACTTTGGAACCTAGTTTCTCTTTATCCGCCAACTGATTCTTCAATGAATAGGCATACGATTCAAGTTCGTTGCGAGCTTCGACTCTTTCCTTTAGTTTTTTGTCATCATCCGCGAATTTCTCGGCATCCTTGATCATTCTTTCAATGTCGTCGGGCGTGAGTCTGTTTTGATCGTTCGTAATGATAATTTTCTCACGATTGCCAGTACCCTTGTCCTCGGCAGATACTTGAAGAATACCATTAGCATCGATTTCAAAAGTAACTTCGATTTGTGGTATTCCGCGAGGTGCCGGTGGTATTCCCGTTAAATCGAATTTACCAAGAAGATGATTATCTTTCGTCATAGGACGTTCACCTTCGTATACTTGAATAGTGACAGTATGTTGATTATCCGAAGCGGTGGAAAAGATTTGCGATTTTTTCGTTGGGATAACAGTGTTCCTAAGAAATCATAACATATCTATATGTATACATTTGCGATATTTGTAAACGCTCGTTCCATGATATTCAATTACTTTGAATGATATACTTTTTAAAATGTCCTACCATTTCAAAATATCTTACATATTTGATAAGATGATCATAAAGGTTATTAACATGTTAGCTGATATGTTTTTCTTTGAAAACATTTTTCTGAGTGCTCGATTAATTAAAATAAAATATAATAATAATTATTGTTATAGTTATTACTTTTACTTTTAATATAATTATTTTTAAGTTTTTAAGTGACATAAATAGTTAGTAAGTTAAAGGTATTAAGGTAATAAAAAATTAAAAAATGGAAAATTTCACAATTACCTTGGAATGAGTTTGGTCATCACACCTCCTACAGTTTCGATACCCATAGTGAGAGGATTAACGTCCAGTAGCACGATAGCATCCGTATCTTGTTCTCCGGATAATACACCGGCTTGAACAGCAGCTCCATACGCGACAGCCTCGTCAGGATTGATTCCCCGCGAGGGTTCTTTACCACCAAAAAATTCTTTTACTAGTTGTTGAACTTTAGGAATTCTAGTCGATCCACCGACGAGAACGATTTCGTCTACGTCCTTCTTGTTCATGTCCGAATCTTCCAATACTTTCTGTACAGGTTTTAACGTGCTACGGAAAAGATCCATATTCAATTCTTCAAATTTAGCACGAGTCAAGGTCTCGGAAAAGTCCTCCCCTTCGAAGAACGACTCGATTTCTATCCTTACCTAACGAATAATAAAAAGACAGACGATTAATCGCGATAAAATAAATAAATTAACAGCATAAAATAATACTTTAAGAAGACATCGCGCTGTTCGTTTCTATCCGGTTGACAAGAAAGTAATTTTCGATTTTCACAAATAAATGGCGTTATGTTTTTTTT
>JAITYT010000835.1:715782-734482 GCA_025433975.1 Liostenogaster flavolineata
TTAAATTAGATTAATTCTTTGTATAAAATGTTGAGTTTCATTTCGCGCTAAAATAGCCGAAATTATTTTCTTGCCAACCGAACATATGATCGAAACATATCGTTTATATACGATTAAAACACGTACTTGATGACTTGCACTCAGCACTCTCTTAGCCTTCTCTACTTCGCGACGTAATTTCTGTACGGCTCTGTTATCCTTTCGGATATCTTTGCTCTTCTTTTTCTTATAAAGTTTGATGAAGTGATCCATTACACGTTGATCGAAATCTTCGCCACCCAAGTGCGTATCTCCATTAGTAGCGACTACTTCGAAGACACCGTTGTCGATAGTGAGCAAACTAACGTCGAAAGTACCGCCACCCAAGTCAAAGACTAAAACATTCTTTTCTCCATCTTTTTTGTCCAAACCATACGCAATAGCGGCCGCTGTCGGTTCGTTAATGATTCTCATAACGTTAAGTCCGGAAATCGTACCAGCATCTTTAGTAGCCTGTAACGATGGAAAGCGATAAATATGATTTTTAATTAATTAAATTATTCATTTTAAATTGTTAATTTAATTATTAATTTTTGATTAATCGATACGTACTTGTCTTTGCGCATCATTGAAGTATGCTGGGACGGTTACAACCGCGTGAGTAACTTTCTTTCCTAAATAAGCTTCGGCGGTTTCCTTCATCTTGCCCAACACCATGGCAGAAATTTCTTCGGGCGTAAATATCTTTTGTCCTTGATTGGTTTGCACTTCGATGTGCGGTTTGTTGTTCTTTTCGATAACCTTGAATGGAAAGAATTTGACGTCATGCTGCACAGTTTGGTCGGTCCATTCGCGCCCAATTAAACGTTTCGCATCGAAAACGGTATTTTCTGGATTTGCAGTCAACTGATTCTTTGCAGCATCTCCGATCAACCGTTCACCGTCGGCCGTGAATGCCACGTATGAAGGAGTGATTCTGTTTCCTTGATCGTTAGCAATAATTTCTACCCTTCCATTCTTGTATACCCCAACGCTAAAAGATAACAAATGATATCTTTAATAATCTTTACCCGAGTAGAATTTTCGAGTTGTTTTTTTGATTCCTTTTGTTTATACCTACCAGGAATATGTGGTACCTAAATCAATTCCTATTACAGTACCAATATCTTCCTTTTTGTCTTTCTTCTCTTCTTTAGCAAATACTAGGGCTACGACCAGCCCCAATATCAACAGAGCTTTAGCTCCTTTCATATTTTATCTTGTTTTCTATAATTTGCCTAGAAACAATGAAATGCAACTTATTATCACACACATTAAACGCTATTATATCTTTATAAAAACATCAGATTTTTTTGTTATGAAACGCTAATATCTCCACAACGATTTAAAAATAGTTTTGTATATAATCCAACTTGGAATCAATGTATGTGTAATGGAAATAAATAGATAAATAAAAAAAATTATTTAGTACCAGAAAATTCTACGATATTATCGAAAATTCAGATACGACGATGTACATGCAAAAACATGCGAATTTTTTTCTTTAAAGATTATCACAATTTAAAATGAAATACCAAAATATTTTAGATAACGAGAAATAAAAAATATTGAGCTGGCAAGAAAGTAATTTCGGTTTCCACAAACAGATGGCGTTATATATATATTTTTTTTGAATGACTTCTGTCAGTGTCACGATTATAAATCATAAAGTTACCAAAAAAAATAACAAAAGTCATTGAATAGCATTGAAAATATATTTTTGATTCTATAATTGATTAGAAGTTATTTGTACAAAACGGGAGTTCTATGTAGCATTAAAACAACCGAAATTACTTCCCTGCCAAAAAAATACTTCGAACGATGATAAAACGAATCACGACTAAAATTCAAATCCTAATTCGATCGCGTTACCTTGGAAAACGGAGTCCAAGAATTTTCAGAGAATAACGGCATTTCGTCTAGACGTGACAAAACGTTGATAAAACGATCATGACTAAAATTCAACCTTTGGTTCTTAAGAAAACGGATTTAAAGAATTTTTAGAGAATAACGACTTTTTTTATGTATTGTTCTGAGCTCACTCAAGAGTTCATCGACTTAGCTAGAGAATAACAGCGTTGTGTCTAGACGTGGCAAAACGATAATAAAACGATCACGACCAAAATTCAACCCTTGATTCTTAAGAAAACAGAGTCGAAGAATTTTCAAAGAACAACGGTGTTGCATCTAGGCGTAACAAAATGATGATAAAACGAACACGACTAAAATTCAACCCTTGATTCGATTGAGTTTTCTCAGAAAATAGAATCAAGCAATTTTCAAAGGATAACGGTTTTGCGTCTAAATGTAGCAAAATGATGATAAAGTGGACACTACTAAAATTCAACTTAATATTCGATCGCGTTTCCTCAGAAAATAGAGTCAAGCAAGTTTCAGAGAATAACGGCGTTGCATCTAGACGTGGCAAAAAAAAACGGAGCAAAGATCGCCGCTAAGTGGAAATTTTATACAAAAACTCGATTCGCGAAGTAAAAATGAAGTCTTATGCGACACCAATACTCACCAGATATTATTTGGAATTTTATTCCAATATATCCTTCTGAAACGTAGAATTCGTTCGACACTGACAATGACAAATCTAACGAACGCTTCTGAAATGACTGACTCTCGACTGAATTCAGCGCCGGGATATCAACGGGAAGACCACGTCGTGGCCTGCACCGATTGGCCGTAGTCAAATCGTAGCAATGGAAGGGTCTTCGTGATTGGCTCGATATCATACAGTTGGCTACCATCGATAGGCCCACGTCATAGCGAACTTTACTTCCAGAAATTTCGGCTCACCGTGGGGATTGGTTGTACTACTTTATCGGATCTCACGTAACACGTGGAAATATTTGCAGGTACCTTTTGACAGAATGAAGGAAACACTTTCTATGGATACGTGTTGCTGCATTAAATTTATGATATTTTTATCGTATACAATTTGGAGTATCTAAAAAAAAAGAAATATTATTTATAATCGTTGTTGTATTAATTGGATCTTTCTCAATTGGATCATCTTTTTTAATATTTTTAATATCCAAGAGTCTCGTGGAACAAAGAGAAAATGATATGTACTGAGATATGTACATCACGAAATTTCATGAAATCAAATTTCAAATAAAAAATTTTGAAGTCAAAGTATGTCGTGTTATCTTAAAATTGACTCGTCTCCAGGCTTGATTTGGTAATAGACATAAGGTTATCTCCTTCGAATCGTTCATTATCCTGTTGGTTTTTTCTGTTACTGTCTCAGCCGGTTAAAAATTGTTCTCTGTAAGCGACAGTGTGCAACGTATCTAAATAAATTTCACATCCAACGAAACGATAATTTATGAAATTTTCTAATCATTATTTCCTTAAAAAACATTTCAATAAAAATATATGAACCGCGGTATTACTTTATTATATTTATTATAAGTGTAAATTTATTTATATGGAAATGTAGTATGTCAAAAAATGAAAATTATTCGCCATCGACTCTTCGAGGCGATCAAAAACGATTTAGATTTTTGACTTTGAGATACGTAGATTTGAATTTGTATTCAAAAAGTTGCTTTTGTGACTGCTGTGCTAGAAAGTACATTAGGATATACAACAATCTATCGACAAAATTTTTCCCGTTCAGACAATGGCCCCAAGCCTCACTGTACTTTTACGACACTACATAATCATTATTAAAAATACATTGTTGAAATCTGATTACAATATTATTGACAAATTAATATTAATAATACAAAAAAAATGCTAAGAAATATTTCGGCATCGCGAATATTAAATTTCCATTTGACGGCATATTGTCCTTATTAACATGTCAAACGCCACACCGGTCCCTACGGACCGGCATTAGACTATTCGTTTAGATTACGCTGTAGGGTCAAGTTACAGTAAACGAAGTTTGAGATTAGTCCAACGAACCGACGTGGCGTTTAATGTATTAAATCGATTGTTTCCTGACATTCTACAAACGATAATCGTCTATTTATCTTTTTTATATATAATACATGTAGTGACGTGTTTCGATAAAATTTTTTAACGTGGTGTTCTATTACATAACAGGAGTTATCTTTAAAATAATATTTATTATCAATATTTGAACTATATTATTTTTGTACAAGAAAACCTTCTTCTCAGTGTGCGTATATGTACATATACAATGACTGCTAAAATTATTCCAACGCTTAGATCTATGATCTTCAAGTAATCGATAATGTGTTATCGAATCAAAATGTTTTTTAAAAAGAATACGATATCTATTATATAATAGACAGGAAGTATCAAGATCGTATTAGTAAAATTATAAAACGATTCGATGACGTATACGTTATTAAATTATTGAATTACTTGCAAGAAAGTAACGTCGTTGCTTATAGTGCGAAATAAGACTTAATTTTTAATACAAATATATTTTCCATTTTATTCAATGACTCTTTACCATCTTTCTGGCAATGATTCATGACTGTAAAACTGACGGAAGTCATTAAAAAAAGTCGTCTGTTTGCAAAAACCAAAATTACTTTTTTGCCAATCCAATATTTTTCAAGTTTACTAGACTAGCACGATAAGCATTTCGGCTTAACCACATATTCGTCAAAAGTGTAATTCGCCATTACAAGAATATAACTTTATATTTTTTAAAACCATCTACTTGGTAAAAGGAATTTTCATTCAAACGATATATTCGCGCATACGTTTTTTTCTATTTCAATTTATATTGGGCAAGATCGAAATCACGAAACGCGCAATGTACATGTAATATACATGTAACATAAGCACGTTGAACGATTAATATTTACTCTTTAACATTAGCATGTCTAAAATCAAAGGCGTGAAATACGTAATTATGCAATCAGCTCCTGCTCTTCTCATGGACAACAGAACTTCGTTTAAGACATTCTCCAAATTAATGGCCCCATTTTGCGCGCCATGATAAAGCATGGCGTATTCTCCAGAGACTTGATAAACGAACATTGGATATTCGGGATGCGAGTCTTTTGTATGTCGAACTACATCTAAATACGGCAAACCTGGTTTTACCATAAGCATGTCCGCTCCTTCAGCCACGTCTCTAGCCTTTGTAAACCAAGCAAAATGTCTATTAAAAAGTTCGTGAAATTCTATCGAATTTTAAATGAAAATGAAGCACTTACAGCAGCTCTTGTTGCCAATCCATTACTACCTGGAGGTAACTGATAGCATTTCCGATCTCCGAATTTAGGAGCAGAATGAGATGCATCTCTGAAAGGTCCATAAAATCCTGATGCAAATTTGACAGCATAAGACAAGACTGCGACCTTGTTCGATAGTCCAGCGACGGCCAAATGTTTTTTTATTGCTTTTATTCTTCCATCCATCATATCAGACGGTGCTACAATGTGAGCACCTACGATATGAAAAAAAGGAAAATCATTATAATCTATCCGTGTATCAATACGTGTCAAAGTTTAACTTACCAGCTTTAGCATATGCGACGGCAACCTCTGAAATGCGCTTAATACTGGCTTTATTGTTTATACTACCATCGTCATTTAAAATACCACAATGTCCATGGTCTGTGTATGAGCATAAACAAACATCACACGCTATTAACAGATTAGGAAACCATTGTCTTAGTAATGGCAGTGCTTGAATTATAGGATTCTCTATACTGTCTGCATTAGTGCCAATTTGATCCTGTGTCGACGACACGATATTATCTCCTTAGTGAATTCTTACGTAATTAAGATTAATTAATTAGCTTTGAAGTAATCTTTACCTTCTTCAAGTGCTTCGATACTCCAAAAAGCAAAACCGATTGCAATCCTTTTAAAATCAAAGGTTGCAACATTTTGTATAATTGATCGATACCATAGCGATAAACACCAGGCATACTACTGATCTGTTCCTTCCCATTCGGCTCGTCACTGAAAGAGAAAATCGAATGGCATTCTTCAGCAATAAAATGACATCAACCTGTAAAATTACATCGACTTGACGTATCGATTGTTTGAACTTTTGAAAACATATGTAACAGTCTTAGTTTGATTTTTGCCTCAAAATTAATTTAACAACGAACGACGATATTATTTTGATTAGGTCGTTTTAATTAATAATATAAGTAATAATAGTAATTAATAGTATAAATATAAAGGATAAAATATAGCGACACGATCAACGAAAGATTCTATCAGAGTCAAATAACGTCAGGTTAAGTGACATACTTACATTATGAAAATAGGGTACATAAGATTATTCACAGTAATTTCTACATTGGGAGACTGCCATTGTCTTAAAACTGGATGAAAAATTCCACTGTGCAGGGTGTGTTTTGCCTCGACTTCCGTCATGGTTCCTTCGTTCTTCGAATTTTCTTCGACAGTTTACCGCACCGTCACTGTCACCTGCGGTTGCCAGAATTTAAAACTGAGAGCCTAATTATGCATATCTACGCAACCGAATTTGTCGACGCATCGACGAGTCTTCTGCGTCTGATTCGAGCATAGTATATTATACATGTACATTTATTAACATACAATACTACCTACATTAATATGTATTGCCTTTTTACTTTTGTTGAAATAAGATTTCACCGAATAAACGCTTAACGCTATTTATCATAGCGATAATCGAGGGGCTGCTCTTAGAAAAGTAAAATTCCATATTTCTTTTCCTTTTCAACGATACAAGATTAACGATGCGTATTATGAATAGATTTTTATTTCTTAATTTATTTTAAGGAAAAATTCGAACATTGACTTACCGATGACTTATTAAAGAAATGACTTGTTCCTCGACAAGACCAGTCGAAATGTCCTACTCGGTACCAGGTGTTAAATCGTTTATCTAATGTCTGTGATGCAATACGATTCTAGACGAGGTAGAATCGTCTAATGTTACGGAAGAAGGTTATATAAAAAGTTTTGTAGCGATGCTTGTAGCATTTTAAAGAAATTTAAACCAATTGTTCATTACCGCGTTTGATGTAGTCTGTTTCATCAACTGTACGTACAACTTATCGATAAATTATGTATCGAAATAATCGACACCTTATCGTGATAAAATTGTCTAATGTTACACGAAAAGTTATATAAAGAGTTATATACAGACATTCGTAGCATTTTTTATCAATCCCGACAAATTTAATAAAATCAATTAATCGATCAATTAATCGTAGCATTTTAGAGAAATTTAAACCAATCGCTCGTTACCGCGCCCAGTGAAGTATATATAATTAATTGTACACTAGCTGTATAATTAACCTATAATTTATTAATAAAAATAAATTATTCAAAATATTTTCAATATATAAAGCAAATATCAAAATATAAATTATTCAAAAATTAATCAAAATAATCGAGGTAGAATCATCTAATGATATACATATACATGTGTATAGGCAGAAAGTTGTATAAAAAATTATACAACGATGATCGTAACATTTTGGAGAAATTTAAACTAATTACAAGTTACATTCGATGAGTCGTCATCGATCAGTTTTAAGTCATGATTACAGATGTACGAGTGTAAGGAAGAAGAGGACTTCAACCATGTGCTTCGAAGATGCCTAAAGTACACAGAATAAAGAAAGAAAATGTTAAATAATTAATGTTAAATAATGAATTCGGAAACACAACTGAAGGGCTCCATTCGACGTAAATACCTTCCATCAATTCCTGAAATACCACCAAATTAAATTATAATCAGGGAGCCTCCTAAGGAGAAAGAAAAAACATCCATAAAAAAACTATACACTAGACAGATTCAAGGTAGATTAGTTAGGACAATAGAAGGCAAAAAATGCGCATGTCAAGTAAATGAGATTGGAGTGTGAATGATTGCCGCTACGCGACGCTCGTATTTCGAGTCTCTGAGATACTGCGATGCCTTTGTGTCGGATATGTTAGTACGTCGCCTGCTGAGTTATACGGACGATTTAGCAGTAGTAATAAACGTAAGTGTTTGCTCCACCATACTTTGTGGATTGAGTTAATTTCCTTTATCCGTCGCGATTCTAGCGATCGTATTCCAACGGTACGTTGAAGATCATGTTACGTCATGAAATTATTCTATCGAATGATATACTCGAGAGGATCTCACCGATTGGCTGAGATACTTCGCGGTTGGTAAACCATGTGGCCGTAATCAACATAGATCGAATCCACGGGGTTCTGTTTTCGACACGATAATATTTGATACATTCGCGTAAAATCACTAGATTAGATCATTTCTGCAATCGTCTATTTAATTTTGAATTTTGTCGAGTTATCCTTGTAACTATTCCATAGAAGAGTACAAAAAAGCGCGATCGTGCTTTCCGATGCTACAATGATCGATCGTAGATATTATTCAAACGATTGATCGTTCGAACAAACTAGTTTGCCATTTCCTAATTTCTGCGTACCTGTTGCTTTATATCTATGCAACACAATATCTTATAACGTGCGTTCACGTTCGTATAATATTTATGTAATCGTTGTACGATATGCACCTGTCACGTTGGTAAAGATATAGAATTTATTTGAATTTAATTCTTTTTCCTTTCAGCCTAAGTATCTATTCGTAAGTTCTTTTTCAACGATACTTCGTCGAAAGTATACATTTCTTAAACTATTAATCATTATTTACAATTATTTAAAGATGTTATTAATATTCTTCTAGATTCACTCGACTGATTTCAAAGAAACAAGCGAAAACATACTTTCCTAAAAAGTAAATTGATTGACTTGAGATGCGTAAGAAATATATGTACAATAAAATAGAAAATAAATACGAATGTAGATTATGTATAACAATATAAAATTTCAGGAAAGCGCTGTCAAAAAATGGTAAGATCAATGTATATTATTATAATGGATTTCTTTCTATGTAATAAATATAAATATTTTGATTTTCATACACACAGACTACAAACAAAGAACGTCAGAAAGAGGAAATTGAAGCAATTTCCAGTATTTGCGATAAAAGTGAATTTTTCTACCATGTAAAAGATGAAATCGAATGTCACTTTAATATCTTTCTTCATATTGAAGAGGAGCTAGAAGTTAGATACACGTCATTCGATCCTGTAACGTCTTTACCCAATTTATGTTCTTTCTCTATAAAATATTTACCACCTGTTAGATTATTGGTAAAACTTCCCAATGAATACCCTTCCAGAATGCCACCAGAATTTTTGCTCAACATATCATGGATTCCACCTTGGAAAACATCCTTTGTTTGTCAAGAAATGGATGAGATATGGCAAAAAAACGGAAATAACGAAATTTTGTATTCATGGTTCAATTTTTTAAAAAACGACCTCCTCAGTTTTCTCAATATCGACAGAAGTTTGGACGTGACCTTTTCATATGTGATCCATGAGTCTCCATTTGATTACTTTAAGTACAATTGGTTCCATTTGAGTGACATAAGAGCTTTAAATCGTGCTTTATTCCTACATCCAATGGAATTTTTAGCGAAGTATGATAAGGATCAACATAAAGTGGAATTCACAAAGACCATTTTCGAATGCGTTATATGCATGGAAAAGAAAATAGGAAAGAACTGTACAGAGTTGAAAAACTGTAGGCACATATATTGTACCAATTGCATTCGCCAGTACATTTGTATGAAGATAAACGAGGGTCTGGTAAGAAGCATATGTTGTCCGGATATAAATTGCAGGTCGGAGATAACGATTGATCAAATTAGAAGCTTATGTCCAATGCAGTTTACGAAATACGAAGAACTTTTATTGAAAATAACGCTGGCTACTCTAACCGACATATACTGCCCAAGAAAATCATGTCAATATCCTGCTATGAGAAACTCTGAACAAGATACATTAGTGATATGTGGTAATTGTAATTATAGTTCTTGTTTTTATTGTCATAAGGTAAGTATCCTCCGATTTTGCTATGCCTTCCTTTCAAGCTTTAATAAAAAGTTACTCACAATTCTTTTCATAAATTAGGGTTATCACGGTGTCGCACCTTGCGCTATGACTTTGAACGAAAATATGAAATTGATTCAAGATTACGAAGATGGCGATAGAAATAAAAAACAGTTACTAGAGAAAATTTATGGAAGGAAGCAGATACAAATAATTGTTGAGAAACATCTTACACGCGAATATTTAAAAGTAATTATCTTTATAATTATTAGGAGATCTTTCGTCAAATTAAAAGAAATAATCTTATAATTTATTTTCATTTCGAGTCAATGATGTAATCACTCTCGTTATCAATGATCTTTTAATCAATATCTTGCACAACTTCGACGTACGCGATCAACCGATCAGTATTAAAAAAAATGTTGATATGCGCAAACGCGATATTACTTTCTAATCTCCCTGATACATCATTTTCTTTTACAGGACAATACGAAGCCTTGTCCGAATTGTCAAACTTCAACGGTCAAGATCGATGGTTGCAATAAAATGATCTGTTCGCATTGTCAGGCTTCTTTCTGTTGGCTTTGCGGAAAAGAGATCACTTCTAAAGACCCGTATAATCATTTTATGGAGTTGGGCAGTGAGTGTTACAGACGTTTGTTCGTAGGAATTATACCCACGGACGATGAACTTATCTTCGAGGATAACTTCTAAAATATAAATTAATGCGATCAACTATCATTGTGTTTATCCACTCGAAGGAACTATAGTGGAATTTTTCATTTTTCACTTCTTTTCTCATTCCTTAAAAATATGTTTATTTTTATACAAATTCCCTTATACTATTCAACGATTTATCTGTCCCACAAACAATGTAAAACTTCATACTACATACGTGCAAAGATAGAATTTCAGATACGAGACATTAGCAGAGCTTTCGTACTCGTGCATAAACCCGTGTTTGACATCTCATTGTCTGCCTCAAATATCTTGTGGTGCATGAATCTCCACGGTAGCTTCTGTCACTAGTTGTTCAGCTATTACAGAAACCGTGGATTCGCGTCTGCGTTGATTAACAATGGCATCTGAAAATGTCACGATCACAACGTTACCCGTGAGCTAATATAGTTCAAGTATCATCTTTGTTACCAATACTCAAGGTACTACCTGCGCATTCTTTTTCGCATTGTAAAATTCTTTGTTGTTCTTGGAAATGAGCCATCCTACATTCGACGAGGACAGGTCCGAATATCCAATATCCAATGCCTCCTCCGATCGCAAGAGCTATCGTGATGTACACGTTGTATGTCATGATGGCCATCATAAGTATGTATCCAAGCAAAGTGTGAAGGAACCAATGGAGCGCTTGTAGTTTCCATTTGTACCAGCTTCGAGCATCCATGATGTATTTCAGGTCGATAAAAATTTGTTAAAACGAATATATTTCTTTTAGTATTGTGTCACGAATTACGTTTCTAAGAACGAAAACGTTATCGAAGCGCAATAATCGATACCAATGCATAGAAGACGAAGCAACGAAAGACTTTGGCGATATTTTAGACAACAGAGAAGAATTCTCAGATGATCGTGAAGTGGTTTTCTTTATAGAGGCCACTGTGATGTAAGGTAGTTTAATTTGCAACAATTTCATGCCCTCGTACAAGATAGCCAAGGCTGTTAAACCTAAGCAAGTGGATAAAAAAGCCCATGGTGTTGTAACGTTGTATCCCGAAAACAAGAAGGAACCCAAATTAGTTCCAAACCAATACCACATGTGCATCTGAAAAGTCAGTGTACGACAATGTAGAAATTAGAACAGCGTTAGGAAGATATAAAAGCCATTAATAGGTTATATTTACCGTAATCGTATATAAATTTTTCTAAGAGAGAATTTACGATACTGACAAACATTACTCAAGGCTGATAAGTCGTGTATGAGCGATCGCCCTCTCATTCTTTCACTGACCTAGCCTTACCTAACATGACATTAATCATTTTAATTAAAACGATAGCCACGTACTTTCTACATATCTCGAAGTTGCTAATGTAAACAAGTAAGAAGGCGCCTAATTACGAATCGACTTCGAACGGTAGATCAAGATAGATCGAATCTACCTACCTTCGAGTCGTTCCTTCGTAATCGCGTACTCTATCATCTTAGAAAAAAATATTCTAAATCGATCTAATTTCGTACCATTCATTTTTAAACAGTTCGACATCACGAATCGTAATTGGTCTTGTTGCGGATCATCGATCAAGAGACATAGGTCTGCGTAAATTTCGTCGTAAAAAAGTACTCTCCTTTCCAGTTGTATGGGAATACATTTCTGTAAAAAAAATGTCAATACAAATTTACGTAAGCTCGTGACTTCACTCGCGTCGTGTTAATCCCGCGCTCTTTGAACTCGTCCAAAGAGTCACGTGATGCCCGTGTTAAACGTATTTTTCGACAAATAATTGTAAGCAAGATGGAACAACGTTGAAAAAAAAAGTAAATAGCTTTTGAGCACGCGACATTCGAGTGACATTGAAACGACAGGACAAAATAAAAACTTAACTCACTCATCGCCCATATCGACGTTTAAGTGGTCGGAAGTTCGTAGATCGTTCACCGGTCGACGTGTCCAACGGGGAGAAAATCGTGCTAACGTCCATCGAATTTTTTGATATAGTTTTTCTTATTTTGGAAAAATTCATCGTATCTCGAGGCATCTCGCAAGATCTCTTTCTCTTCCGAAACTGTCGAGGAACACGGTACGTGTAATCGTGTCTTTTCGATTGTATTTCCCTTCTTTTTTTTCCATGAAGGAAGGAAAAACGCTTGGTAGTGTGGTGCGGGTGGTAGTGGTGGGGGAAAGAGAGCACTGTGCATTCAGTGGCGCCACCTACATCGTTTCGACGAGCAAGCGTGGCTAATCAAAGTACCAAAAGGTAAGCCGTAAAGGGCTGTTTATTTTTGGGTTTTTATTGGGCCGCTTGATCCTACGAGGCTTTTCGTTGAGTAATGTGCTTCTCGGCCGTGTCGGATCGTACATCGTGCTTGAAAATCAGTTGACGAAGCAGCAATGACCACGAAAATGTAGGTGAAGCGGCGGACAGTCCGCAAAACGTCGGGCATCTTTGCCTTAGCAAAGCCAAAACTCCCGTTGCCCCTTTGCCCCCTTGCCCCTCTTCTGCCCCTTTCGAGTGTGCACCCAACCTTTCGTTTACGCCTTTCCAACCAATCGGCACACACAAGTCACGCACAGCGCATCGGAGTACGTATGCGTATACGTGTTTATGTGTGTGCGTTGCGTGTGTACCCTAAGTATTCATCAAAATTAATATAGGTTGTGCTCGTACATATATGTGCATTTCTATCGAAATATAACGTAAATGTTGCTAAGTACATACTCGGTAATAGAGGTGTGTTTTATTCGAAACACATGCATGTACAATTTGTACTTGTATGTGTACTTAACTAAGCGTTTATTCGAGAATCTGACTCGTGGACTCCTTCGCGCCATACACGTTCACAAGCTACACACGCGTGCAAACGCGCTCTCCACCTCTGCCTCTCCACTGAGAAAATTAATAGGGGTATCTTCCTCCAATTTCTTCGTTCGCAGGAAAATGAGCAGTTCCGAGGAGGTTTCCTGGATTTCGTGGTTTTGCGGCCTCAGAGGGAACGAATTTTTCTGCGAGGTGAGCCACAATTCGTACGCGTTCGGTCGTCATCTCGTTCGTTCGTTTTCTTTTGTAATCTGTCATGTTGAATTTGGGGGTTGGAAAGCGTTTCCTTTCGCGCGTTATCTTCCCTGGATATCGTTCTGTAGGGTGGTTTCAGCTAATTTCGTTGCGAAATCCAGGGATTTGTTCGTTCGGAAGGCGTCTTTATTCAAGAAATATAAGCCTTGATGATCGATGTGGGGAACGCGTGTATCGACGTGCGACCGACGGAAAAGAAATTTTTCTCGTTGCATGCTAAGGGGAAAATTCCAATAACGTGACTTATTTGCACGTGTTCTATCTTTTCTTTATCTTTGCGCCTGTCTGGAAGTTTTACTTCTCCCGTCGTCGCGTCATAGTTTCTTACATTTACGTCTTATCACTGATCAATCTATCTCGTGTTCGTTACGTTGTTAATTTACCGTTTTGCATTTTGAATTTTTATCTCCGTCGATTCGTTGGATCTGTATCCTCACTTTCATCGTGATCGTGACTTTCTTCATGTATTCCGTACGACTCTTCTATGGGAACGTACTTGAAAGTTTTAACGGTTCCCTTAATCGAATCACGTTTTCTTCTGCTCTTTGTAGGTCGATGAGGATTACATTCAGGATAAATTTAATTTAACCGGATTGAACGAACAAGTGCCACATTATCGACAAGCTTTGGATATGATCCTGGATTTGGAACCTGGTCGGTATAATTTTTGGAAGAGAGAAAGAAAGACCTTTAACGGGTCGTTGTCATTCATCTTATGTTCTCTGCTAATCGTCTTTCCCTTCTAGTAGATGAGGATTTGGACGATAATCCGAATCAGTCAGATTTGATAGAGCAAGCCGCAGAATTACTTTACGGCCTTATTCACGCTCGTTATATACTTACCAATCGTGGAATCGCCCAGATGATAGAGAAGTATCAAGCGGGAGACTTTGGTCATTGTCCTCGCGTGTACTGCGAAGCTCAGCCTATGTTACCTTTGGGACTGAGCGACGTACCCGGAGAAGCTATGGTTAAAAGTTACTGTCCTAAGTGCATGGATGTTTACACGCCGAAAAACTCACGACATCATCATACGGACGGTGCTTATTTTGGAACTGGCTTTCCACATATGCTGTTCATGGTACATCCGGAATACCGACCAAAACGTGCTGTAAATCAGTTTGTACCTAGGTAAGATCGTTATTCGTTCGTTTAGAGGTTCTAAAAAATGGGACGGATTTACAACGGCACGTATGAGAATCTGTTATAGATGTTATTCGTATAAGGGGAGGAGTACATGGAAAGCAAATAATTTTGTATTTTATGTTTTACAGGTTATATGGTTTTAAAATTCACCCCATAGCATATCAGATTCAACTACAATCCGCATCGACGTTCAAAGCTCCATTGCGGAATCTCACCTACAATAATGGGAAGCGTTAAGAGTACTTCGATGTAGTTTAGAACACTTTCTTTTCATCGCCGACAATGCAATTCCTAATTTCGTCCCTAAGATTAAAATAAAATATTATTTTTTATATCTCTCTTCATACATCTTTACAAGATGCTACAACAGAAGCCATTTCTTAATCTTTTGACCCGCGCAATGTTAAAGGAGCCTCTCGATGCATATACATACATATGTGTATATATATATATCTGCAGAAATTGCAGTTTGTTAGAAGAGTGCGATACGTTGAAGCACGTTATATCGATCTTGCATCGCGAGAGGATAAACCACGTCTTAATTTCAGTTATAGTGACAATTTTCCGTTGAAGTGGAAATCGTATTTGTACGCGATACAGAATATAGTCCACTAAAAAGAGGATTAAACATTTAGGATAATTGCTAGAATATAAGAGGGAAGATGAGAATTACGAATAGGATATAATTGTCTGTACGAGTCCCACTCATCGTTACGACTGCTGCCAAGTAGTTCCTATCTATAAGCAAACTTTCATATGGAAGTGATCGATAAATCGAGGAGCATGGCTAGCATTACATTCTTGCTGAGAAAATGTTGTATAAAAAGGAACTCTCATTTAATTCTTAAATAAATAAAAAGGTGAACTATGACAAAAAGAAATTTGTTTACGTGTAATTCAAGTAAAATTGAGTGCTATAAGATGCAGATACCTGGAGCAAAAAAGAACTAGAAGCAAAGACTGCACATTATTGTATACATATTATTAAGCAACGTTTTGTTTTTACGATTTTCGAGACGGACACTTATTAATATTACTCGGTAAATATAAAGTGAATATCTAGTTGTATAAGTATCTTTCAATTCGATGATAGGATAATCGTATTTGCTCTTGTATTATGAATTTAATCGAAACGTGGCAAATTATCGACTTGCTTTTGCCAAGTTTCGCGTCTAAATTAATCATCCTTTTTTAAAAACAGTCATTGTATATCGAATGTAAATTAAAACATGATTTATTTATGTATATCCTTTTTATCTTCCAACTTGCAATCCTCGTCGAGTCAGAGAGCTAAAATAAATAAATCGTTCGAAAATAATTGTCACGCAGGCTTCGACGAAGAAATTTCGAAATACAGTTTGTCTTTCGTAATATTACATTTTTTGTGTAAATCGTGGTCATTCGGCTCCGATGTATTTGATGTGTCTCGAGCGTTGCTCTGAATCGTTTGTAACTGCCACGCTTTTCGCAGACAACGAAATGTTCCTAGATCCGCTGTCGCCCTACCAATAAGCGTCCGAGAGAATTCAAATGTCCACGTTGTAACGTTCAAATCGGTACACGGCGTGGATTAACGGTTCGAAATGTTTACAATACGTTGACGCGGTGGATAATCTAGGACGAGCTATATGTTACATGATGAATGTAAATGCCGCTAGTTCAATTTCCTTTTATCACGTGGAAATCCGTCAAATTCCAAGCGTAACCTCTTGTATCGGAGGTTGACAGATAATGTACGCGCGATAATGTTTCTCAGCAAACAAAATCAAAACACGTATAATTATCTTCTTTTGTATAATTTCGTACCGTCGACGTCTTTGATCAGTTTAAGAAACCAGTGGTACGTGCCGCGAATAATTTCAGTAACGTACAGTCGAACCGATCTCGTTAGCTGCGAGAGTGATATTCGTACTCGTGGGAATAACGATTCCACGTTTTTGGACGTCGTTCGACGATTCCTGCAGGTTTACAGGTTGTATTAAAAATGGAAGATCCCTCGCTAACCAACAGATCCAGTTTAGGTCACAGTGGGTTGCATACTCAGGGTATCTCGCGTCCTAAGTTTCAACCAGTTCGCGTGAAAGCTTTGTTGCACTTCGGTGAGAGCGACGACGAAGACGACGACGATAACGAGAATAAAGCGTGCGATTCTGAAGACGAGTCTGATAACGATTCCCCTTCTCAAAACGAGTGCGTCGAGAATGTCGATCACGAATCCCAATTCCCTTCTCAGAAGGAGTGCGCCAATGATGTCGATCATCGATCCCTCTTGCTTCCTCAGGAGGAGCACGCCAAGGGTATCGATCATGAATCCCAATCCCCTTCTCGGAAGGAGTTCGTCAACGATATCGATAACCGATCTTCTAAGTATCCTAACAGCTTTGAAATTGCAAAGCCAGAGTCTTCCAAGAATCTTTATCGGAGCAACTTAACGACGAAAGAACCCATCTGCGATAAGTACAAAACACAGTACGATAAGGCTTCTTGCCCGTTGTCAGAGGTGGATGGTAGCTATTCCGGTAACGTCGTAACCTTAAGGAGTAACGAAACAAAGGAGGACAATCGTGAAGGGAGAAGCATTAGGAATGACAATCTGTGCGTTTCGGATGCGGGAAATAGCATGTTGAAGCACGTTACACCTATGTCGTCGCATCCTCCCGATACTCCTTTAAAGTCTGCACCACCTGGCACGGTCCGTCCAAATCCGTGCTTATCTCATAGAAATATTTTTCAAACTCCTCAAAGTAAGATGCAAGGAGATTTGGCCAAAAGTAGTACGCAGACTCCGTCGACAATTGGTTCGTTCTGGTTGCAAAGTAGCACAAGACAAACGCCATTAGGTACTAAACCTGTAAAAGAATACGTACACACTCCTGTGAATTCTATCTTTATGCAGAGCGGTCAATTCGAAACTCCGAGGTAAGTTAAATTTACGGCGTAAGATTATTCTCATCTTCGTCCTTTATATGTCGTACATTTTATCGTTGTAGGTATTTCGTGCCACGAGGAAAAACAGATAGACGACCACTATCGGATGCCGTTTGTTTTACTCAACCTAATCAATTTATCGGCGAATCCTTCACTTCTTCCACAGATTCCAAGCCACATAAATCGTATAACAAACAACTTCCTAAAATAGCGGAAACAATTCAAGATGTACCAAGAGATTCGTGTTCAAAAAGAGATTTAGATCCCATACATAGCGGCGAATTTCAAAAAAATCTTCCCCCTGCTGGAAATGAAATAAAGATACAAATGAACACTAATGTTGAGGAATCGAAGGAAAACGTACACTCGAACGTAGTAAATGTTCCTGAAAATAAGTTAAGATTAGTTAATAGTATGAACGTGGAAAACAGTAATATTCCTGCGAGCTGTAACAAAAAAAATGTAGGAGCCAAAAATAACTTTTTACAAACGAACGAAAATCATGGGATATGCTTAGAAAATAAAGATTGTCCAGAACCTGTCAATCAAAAGTCGCAAAAGGCTAAACAGATAAAGGATAGTATTTTAAACGTACAATTTGCAATATCGGCAAATCCACCTATGCAAGGTCGAAATAAGACTATCCTTGTAAAAAATAAAGAATACTTGATCTTAGGCACATTGGGGCAAGGAATGAGTGGAGAAGTTTTAAGGGTACAGGATTTGTCTTCCTCCGAATTGTGCGCTATTAAGTGCGTTAATCTCAATCGCATGGACAAAGATTCGGCTCAGGGTTGTTTGGAAGAGATTTCCATGCTTCATAAATTACAAGCACCATGTATAGTCAGGATGTTCGATTAGTACGAAATTTTACTACGTATTGGGTTGGCAAAAGTTTTAATTTTTTAATGCGAAATAAAATTCAATTTATTTGATGATCCTTTGATGTCTTTCTGACAATTTCATGATTCATGATTGTAATGCTGACAGAAGTCATTAAAAAAAAAA
>JAITYT010000835.1:735905-766913 GCA_025433975.1 Liostenogaster flavolineata
TTATCTTTAAAAGTTCAGCATCCTTCTTCAGCATTTGGCGTATATATTAAAAAAAATACAGCTACTTTTATATTGTATTCGTTCATCTTTTTGCTATTTCTGTATAAAGAGACCATTATATTTTAAGACGAAACAACGATATTCTGTTAAATTAAAATATTTCTTGTTTTATTATTTTCATAATCGTGCATACAAATAACTTTCGATGAAGAAAGTAACGTTAGTTCTTCGAGGAGCCTATACGCGGTTACAGTTCCACGAATAAAACCTATGTTCTTTTTTCTCCATTTAGTCGACAGACAAAATCATCACAAACTGAATACTTACTCTCTTTCTTTACAATTAGATTATCACGTGACACATGTAACGTTAAATAATACAAAAGTATGCGGCATTCATAGATGCAATGTATAAAACGACAGCGAAAGTTCTTTCAAACTTTCTAAAATTTCTTTTATATATATATCTAATTTACCACTGTAAAAATTTGTATATTTGTTTTGACATTAATCTGTATATTGCACCAGTGACACTGGATCTTGAGATAGTCTATGAAGTCACGAATTAATGTATAGTCGTAAGCTGCCAATATTGCAGTAATCTTTCGCCTTTTGGTAAAGACATAGAATTTGGTCGTTCGAACGTCAACATGATATCTTTAACTTTATTCTTTAACTCGCCATCGAATAAATGTCCACCTGTGCGCTCTAATGCAGAGGCCATATCGTATTCGACGGATGGTAATGGCTCGCGTATGAAACGAGCCGCAGTGGCGATGTTTGGTAAAATGTGCCACTGAAGAGCTCTGATTTCCCAAAGACTGCTTAACAGGGCATTGCTCAACAAAGGATCGCGTTCTTCCATGAGAAATGGATCCCCGGCTCCTGTACCTTCGTGAGAGATCACTTCTCCACCTTGCGGATGATCGATGAGCCTTTTCAATCCTGGATGTCTTAAAAGTAAATTTCCCACGAACAACAAAATTATGAGAATATCTTCCGGTGGTGCGACTAGGGTTAAACGCGCGAGCCGTTTCGCAAACGCGGCTACTAATGCCTCTGGTAGATGCCTGAAAGTAGATGAGCATTATAAATAAAGAAAAAGGGTTCAATCTCGCAATCGTGTATCGTTACTTTTTACTAACGTCGAACTGAGGAAGAGATCAGCCAGATAAAACAGTCGTGCTTTGTACTTTGTGTGAAAAATTTCTGGCTCGAACATGGAATACAACTTTGTAAAGATATTTGGATATTCTAAATTATGTTTCGTAACTAATATGAAGACACCTTGTAAAGCGAGCAGTCCAATCGGACCGTCCGTATCTAAAGAGTCCATAAGAAAATCTGTCAATAATACAGGTTTTTCTAAATGCGGCATAACTCTTTCCAAGAGAACTATTAGTAATTGTTTATGCAGTTGCGGTGTTAATTCCCAGTGCATAACACAGGCCCAAACTTTATTAAGCGCCCGTCTTGCGTTGAATTGATTCCAAATAAAACCACTGGTAACTAATAATAAAAATAAACATGTTATAAGCGGACGTCAGAGCCAACGAGGTTCTTACCAAAAGGAAAGTTAAATATCCTTACTTTGTTGAGGTCCACACAACAAATCATCGGTAACAAGCATTTCGTTTTCTGCAATAAAATCGAAATTAGTATCGTCAAGAATCGTAGTGTAATTACGGTGTAATCGATCTTAGATCTGGTACCTTCGAAGAAGAACGAAATTTAAACGTATCCTTACCTTCGGTTTCTTTCGGTAACGGTAATTTATCTATCAATTCTAACAAATTTTTGATATATATCTCGTGAGGTTGTCTCTTAGGAGTAAGAGACGGAAGACACTTCCACGTATAATAAAGAGCATCGAGATATCCTGTAATTTCTTGAAATCTTGCTATTATGTTAGTATTGTCCTTTTCCGGTGAGAGTAATCTCATAAGAATGGGTTTGAGACGGTGCAATGGGAAATAGTACGCCACCTTGTCCGTCGTCTCGAGCGGTGTCTTACCTTCTTCCGCCATCAGCTTGATGGCCGTGGTGAGAGCCTGCAATTGAACAGTCGGTCGACATTTTTCCATCGACACAAGGATCTTCTGCCAAACTTCTTCATAGCAGTTTCTCAGCCAGGTGATGTATTGTGACTCCGGACTTGGCTCTGTTTCAGAAATCTTATGGAAAAGCTGTCAAGCTCGTTCTAAACTTTTAAATACGCGATATGCATATATCCTACGTAATTCGACAAAAGGTATTATCAGAATCGTCCATCGTACGTTCGTAAAGCAAACCCAGACTTAAGAACACACGTACGACTGCTTTCTAAGCTCGAACCGGACTGCCAAGTAAATAAGAGCTTTTATCGGCAAGAAAGCCTGAGAGTCTACTATACCTGAAATCATAAAGGTAATCGTCGGTTTGACGTACATGTCTCCACGCTTCAACAGCTCAACGAACGTCGTTTCTATGGTCAGGAGACAGGCCGTAGTTGATTCCTGAGAAAGAAGAAAGAAGGATCAAAGTATTTGTTAAGACAAACGTAACCTCAACGAAGTGTCGAACTTAACAGCCGATTTGAGATTGTCGTTCGCACGATTTTCGATACTTACGTCCCACTGGCTTATAATATCAATGAGGTTATTCGCGTGTTTGCGCGACGCCAGAAATGCCTGAGCTTTTTGCCTCATCGCTCTGGACGACATTTTCTGGACCGAAGAGGCACCGGGAAGATCCGATGCGTCCGCCATCGTCGTACACGAAAGAGTATACCGCTGTTAACGATAGACAAGAGAGACTACCGAAAACTTCAAGATCATGCAACCTACTTCTGTGTCCTTTGTTATAACACGTGGAAAACTATTTTTAAAATAAAGTTCCTTTTTTTGATGACACCCTTGCAGTCACTGATCGATCAAAAATTGTACAATAATCGTAATCGTCGTGATAGACGATCTTCGATCAATTTTCGACGAGATCAACACAAAGGGTGAGATTTCTAGTTTCAAAATCAGTTTTTGATTGTAGCGCTCTCTGAGAGACTCTGTCACGCTTTCCGGTTATTTGAATCATTGATTTGCTTCCTTCTTCGTCGAAGGAACGTGTTCATGGAAATGAAACCTATAGGTATGGAAATTGAAGGTTGATTCTTTTGAAATTTCTGGAAAGTACATTGTACGTTTCGTTGTTATTGTTGTGTTTTGGAAATTTCTAATCTTTCAGTTATCTACTCTTTATTATCTTTCGTATGTTATTTTAAATCAGTAGAAAAATTTGTTTTCCTCGAGTTGTCGACGTAATTTTTGACAAATTCGATATTAATGAGTCAGAAGCGAAAAATTTCTCTTTGAAAATCTTATAGGTTTATAATGATGAATTTGTTACTGCACTCTGAGCGATCTTCAAACAACATTTTTAAACTCTCGTTGAAAAAGACCGCGAACTATTCACCAACTTCAAATTTAAAAATTTGCTAATTGTCGCGTTTGTACTCGCGTTGTAAGATTTATTAAACTCTTTTATCTTCGAACCTAATTACGTATTTTTCGTATTTCGTTGAAAGATTTATTTGAGCTAGGTTTAGGAATTCGAACCAACGTAAAAATATGTCGTGAAAAATGATGAGAATTCTGAATTTTTATCAGATAGAATCGCTCTCAGGCTCCACTACGCGGAAATAATCAATAATCCTTCAGTCACTCTACTCTTTGGCTCGAGGTAAAGCATCTACAATTTTTCTCGACTTGGAGACGTTCGAAAAATCGTGAATATTGGGGTTCGACGTTCGTCAAAGATGCATCTCATCGAAAATACGTTTGTCGTTTCATATCGATTGTACGACGACGTATTTCTTATCGGCCTTCGAGGGATGCGATAAGTTCCAGATCGTTCGTCGTCTGCTGTCCAGCTGTCTGCGATCGAAGAGGTTTTTGAAAACACCAACATAACCTAAAAAGTTCGACGAACGAGTGTCTCTTATTCCGTAAGGCGTGTTCGATGGATAAAACGATGAATGCAATTTCGAGCTGGATACGATCGACCGCGTTGCGTAAATTGATCGGATCGAATCGTTCGCAATGGACAAGTAAATTCACGACCGTTGTCTTATTGTTGGAAGAAGAATGATACGTGGAAAAGCTTTCTTGTACAGTCAATTCGCTTGATGACAGAACGTAGTTTTCTAAGGTAATTTTCTTAACGTCGCGTACTATTAATCGATTTTTTGAGTATTCCTTTTGATTTTGATGTCTCGCAAGTACTCTTATCATCCTTTTTAGATATAATTTCGCGCGCAAGGTTTGTTCTCGTGCATAGGTTAGGATATCCCATTGATGCTTATCATCGCGTACTTCGCATATTGTTCTCGAGATATATTTCGGTTAACACTGTTTTAATTCTTTTTGTTAGTTTTCCTCTTGTTACTCTAGGGCAAGTATGGCGCAAGAAGAGTTAGGGGAGTTAACCAGAGAAGACTTCGACGCGGGTCCATCCAGCTACAATGAAATCGAGCGAGGCCTGTTTCTAGGAAACCTTACAGCTGCGACGGACGTGGAATGGCTAAAGGAAGCAAAAATAACGCACATACTTACGGCTGATTCCTGTCCTCTACCTAGAAAGATTCAAGAGCTTTTACCAGATCTTGCTATAAAATACATCCAGATAACGGATATGCCAAGGGAGGATCTACTGACGCACTTTGAGGATTCTTACGAATTTATCGATCACGCGTTGCAATTAGACGGTAGGATTTTGGTACATTGTTATTTCGGGGTATCCAGGTCTGCGGCTATAGTCATTGCGTACGTCATGAAGAAGCATGGGAGAAGCTTCTCGGATGTGTTTGAGTTTGTGAAAGGAAAGAGACGCTTTGTCGGGCCTAATCCCGGATTCGTCGCTCAACTGAAACTGTACGAGGATATGGGTTGCGGTATAGACAATACTAATATTCAATTTAAAATGTACAGATTACAAATAGCCGCGGATAAAGTTAGGAAGGCAAAAATCTTGCCACAGAACTGCATCGACTTGGTGAAGCCAGATCCGGCTTTGATGACGGTACGTCCTGAGCCCACTGTATATCGTTGCAAGAAGTGTCGAAGGATCGTGGCTAGCGCCAGCAACATCTTGCCGCATACACCGCGGGAGAAGCAGGTCTGGCGTCACGTCAGTACCAAGCGGACATCGAAGCAGACGAAAAACGTACGGGAACCTGCGGAATGCGCGAAGAAGGAAGAGCAGAGTTCGATCGAAGTTTGCGACAAGATATATTTCGTGGAACCGCTGGCCTGGATGCCGGATATAACTCACAACGTCGAGGGGAAATTAAATTGTCCAAAATGTAGCACAAAATTAGGCTCCTTTAGTTGGATAGCAGGTAGTCAATGTCCTTGCGGTAGTAAAATCGCGCCTGCGTTTTATCTAGTCCCATCGAAGGTCGATTGGAGTAACGCCGTTCAGAACGTACAGGTGACGGTGTAGTATCGAAGACTGATAATACGGTTAACCGCCGTTGTAAAGGCGGATTGCACGAAGTTTAGATTGCATACTGCGATATGTAAGGCAAACCTTCGGATAATTTTGTACGCGAGTTACTCTTTCGGCGATGTCGTACGCGTTTCGATCGATTCCACCTAATCGTGACCAATGATTCGATCGTGAGATTCGATCGACCGCGCATTCTAATTTTGTGCCAACATCTATATGTGCGTGTATCTATATTTATATACATATACATATATATGCATATAATACTATATACAATCGTAATTTGGACGTTTGTTACTGTACTGCGTAAGAAAATAATTTGATCTTCTCCGATACCGATGTTTGTATTGCATGTCTTTATTATCTCCATTTACGAAATATATAACGCAATGGTCCTTTGCAAAGCGCTACTTTTCTACTTATTAATCGTCTTATTTTATTTGTTATATTTATATATATATATATATTTATCTATTTTACCCTGTTTTCAGTACTTAATGTCTAAGGTCTAGTCACCTGATCGATGCTTTGGTAAAATTGTTCTAAATAATTTTCCATAAATAAAATCTTACGCCTTTCCTTCTTTGGCTTTCGACGAAAAAGGCACCAAGGTTGGATCGATCGGCACTTCGATCGACGAATTTGAACTCTTTCAATGAACGATCGACGACGAAGGAAGTCACATGCTCGCGTGCATGGCGGAGTACGCAGCACCGTACGGATGCGTTCTTAATCTGAGCGCACTCAAACCATTCATCGAGGTTCCTTCGATACCCCCGTGTATTCCTTCGGTTTGATGATACGAGGGCAGATTTACGTTCCCAAGATTACCGTTGACGAATCCGTGACAGTTGTTCGTACTCTGCACGGTGCCGTAATGCTGGGGCGATCTCCAATACTCGCTGTACGGATATTGCGAGACCTGCTGCGTCTGAAGAGCCTCCGAGCCGCTGTCGTGTGCGTGCGTCACTCGAATTGGTCTCAGAGGCAAAGTGGCCTCCATCTCTCTCGTCGTGGACGCACCGCGATTGATCGCGGAACTTCTTTCGTTTCGGCGGAACTTAGCTCGTCTATTTTGAAACCATACCTGGAGCAGATTCAAATCGAATTGTAGTTGGAAAATACGACTAATTGGAAAATATATATTCGGACAGTTTCATCGAGTGGAAGAGATCAACAGGAAAGCATCGTTATAATCCTTTTAAATGTTAAAGATTGATTTCGTAACACTAGTAGGTGTCCGTCGTGTCATCTCGAACATGTTGATATTAAAAGACGATCGAAAGAACAAAAGTACGAATTCTAGCTCACAAAAGTGTTGACGGCTCTTTCATGTCAGATCGGCAATTGCATAAGTCGCGAGACTTATCGTTTACGAGCAGCCGTATCGCGACACTGACACGGACAGTCGTGCAACGGCTTTGGAAATAACGAGAAGCTGTCGACTCTAACTACAATACGACACTCGTTGTAACGCGAGTACCTCGATGACGTTTTAGAAACGTCCACCGACTACTGGGTTCTGCATCGCTTTTGGCTCGATTTTCCAAAGAGCAACTTTGGGAATCGTTGCTTCGGATATCGAAGGACGATTCAGGAACGATCGGATTCACGATCCAAGACCGCGAACTTTGGAGTCTAACTTTGGACCAAGAAGAAAACTGGAAAAGGTCCAATGCTCGAGCCCAGGCTCGCGAGAGGGAGGAAGGAGAGTTCCCCAAAAGGAACGAACCACGAGCGAACTGTTCCTGGATCGAGAGACGGATGCGCCATGCGAAGACGGGACAGCGTGACGGCTCCTGGCAGGCGTACAGCTCGTAGACGGACGGATGGACGAACGTACGCATGTATATGGATAAACGGGGCGGCTGTCCGTGAAGCGTACAGAGGGTATCAGCACACGTGCTGGATACGCCACGTTCTATGCCAAGCGCAGATGCCGCTGGAAAGATCCCGGCAGGCTAATCATAGCTCCTTGCCCTGACAACCTGTCTCCTCCGATTTTCTGCCTAGCTGTCCTACGTCCTCCTCCTTTTGCCTTCTTTCGCTGGATCCTCCTCTCTTCCCTCTTTCCCTTTTCTTTGCTCGCTTCACCAGTTCTAAGCGGGATCTTGGAAACACGTGTGGGATAGTAGCGATACTTTCTCAGACAGGCGCCCGTCTCCTTCTTCCTCTCCGTCTACGAAGTCAGAGACTCTTCCTTGTCGTCGTTCGCGCGTCGCCTTCGAACGTCTTTCGCGGATGATCGAGAGGAGGGTGACGTCCTCCTCCGGTCTTTTCGGTAAGGACGTATTCGATTTTTTTCTAGGAATGGCCTGGACTGTCCTTCCTTCACTCTTCTTCTCTCCTGGCGCTTGGTGCTTCGTAGAATCGAAATGTTTCTTTAAGGGGAAACCTCCGACTTAGTGAAGATTTACGCGAAGATGTTTCATCGATTAAAACGTCGGGAAAACGTCGAACCAAGAAATCTATTGGGTCAAGACAAGGGTCTTTGGGACAAGAAAGTAATTTCTCTTTTCACAAACAGTCGACGTTAAGTTGGTTTTTAACGCCTTTCGTCAGTGTTACGATTTTATGAATCATGAAATTGCCAGAAAGATGGCAAAGAGTCGTCCAACAAAATGGATAATATATAATTGATTGAAGTTCGTTCTTTATATTATTAAAAATAGATTTATAAAAAGATTGAGTTTTAGGTCGTACTAAAAAACTGATATTACTTTTTTGTTAACTCAATCGTTCAATGAGGAGCATGATAATAAAGAGGAGGTATCGTTGAGCACGTATCGAAAATGCCAAGTAATGTGTCTTGTTTAACTTGTAACTTATTCTTGTTGACTGGTTCTTGGATTTGTGAGAGTGTCCGAAGACACGATATTTTGATCGTGTTATACGATTGACAAGTTTTGTCATTTTGGATGCTTCGTCTGTTCCTCGACTGATATTTAACCAAGAATACGATAAGAAAAGAAGGGTGACGTTACCTGTACTCTGGCTTCCGACAAGGACACCCTCGTTGCGAGTTCCTCGCGTACGAACGCGTCGGGGTAATGCGTTCTTTCGAAGACTCTCTCCAAAGCGGCCAACTGTTGCGCCGAGAAAGTCGTTCTGCTTCTTCTTGGTCTTCTGCTTCCGGATGTTGACGTACTGTCGTGACATTCTGCGACAAGTTGATCGATTAAATCGACGTAAATTTCGTTCTTCAACTGAACGGAGGAATTGATTAAAAGTATCGAGATTGCGATTGAATATCGGATATGTACAAGCGATTGTACATTTATATGTGTCTTGTAGCTATATTGTGTAGTATGGACCAAGATATAACGAGATAGGCCCTTTTAATGGTATTTGTGAATTGTCCGTATTGGTTAAAATAGCGTGTTAGTCCAAAACGATGTGCTCGGATCGATTTTTTGACTTTAGATTCATATCTAGTACGTCGAAAACCTTTAGGAAAGTGTTTAGAATATTGAGAATTCGAACTTTCATTTTTTCGCCAATTTTTAAGGTATATCGTCAAAATCGTCAAAATTTCACTATCGCGTTTTATCGTTCTAAATTATCCTACGGATCCCTACGACAGAGAAAATATGCATTATAGATGTTATCGAGATGTATCTAGTCGAGAAGAGCGTGCAAATGTGATTTTGAATCCTTGAAAATAGCAAATATTGGCTCAATTTGTCTAATGCTCAGAAACGAGTGTCTTGATCAAATTTTTGTCTTCGGATTCGTATTTAGCACGTTTAAGACCTTCGGGAAAGTATACGTCATCCAAACAATCGACCCTTCTATTTTTACAATTTTAAAACTTTTTCGTAACGATGTTAATTTGCTTCCACCTATCTCAAAGTTGCAATTGCGCAAACTCGTTTCCTCGGCAAGTTCGAAACACGATAATTTTCAACAGTAAAGGAACAACTTGCAGCAGATTTTTTGCACAATGCAGGAAAGATGTCTCTACTATAGTTTCATCGGAATCTGGAAAACATCGGCAAATAAAGAAAAATGAGACTCGCGAGTAGCGCGGCACCGGACACACTCGAAGATGCCGCCTGTGATAAAGTAGACGTTCCTTGAAAAAAAGGGAGCATCAACGGCAGACGCGGCTATTCTTGAATGAATCCACTGTACTTGAGCGTTCATCAAAGCGGCATAATGCGAGCAGTATGAGTGGAAACGCACGATTTCGATGAAATCGAATGCATCGCGCGCCTCATGGCGAGGATCGAACGTCGGAAAAGTCACGAGATTGCACGGTCGATGGCTGCCTTTTACTTTTTTCTACTTTTGTACGTTGAATTTCTTGTCGAATGCTAATATACTTTCATATTAAATTAAATCGACTCCAATAATTGATTTTGATTATTAGTACGTTGACCGCCACACTAAATTCACGTCTTTTGTTCAGACGCCGTCAAAGCATTTTCATTATTCTAAGCATGTAACGGTAAAATAATAATAAATATGGTTACGTAATATCGCATGTTTGTCTACAGAGCGTTTTCGTGTTGGTAGTTATGATATTCAAAATTCGTTGGTTCATTCAATTTTGATTTTGACAATTATAAACATTCGAGGCACTCCGATCACCGATGATCACGTCATAGACAAAATAATCTAGGGTCACGTGTGACAAACGTGACGATTAATGCAAAGTCGTTCAAAGTGTTTGAAAAACTATTCGGACCAGATCGAATTTTCTATCGTGTTAGATCGTTTTGTCTTATGATTTTTCTCATTTAGAGGAGAGAAGCTTTCTTGGGATTTTAAGGCGTTCATCAAAGTTTTTCTTACCCAATGAGTGAGAGGACGTTGATAGAAGACGAGAGACTGTGAAATCCTGCGACGTATGCGAATTCATGGTCTGCGACACTGTCACGCTCGTATTTTCTTCCGCGTTTGCGTTCAACATTTTGTTCTTCATCGGAGGATCCACGGTTTTTCCTCGAGTAATCTCCTTCATCAACGATCCGATTTCTACATTTCGAGTTGACCTAATCGGTCGAATCTAACGTTCGAAGAGCTTTGTGGTACCGTGCTAGATTCCTTAGTCGGCAATCCTTTTTATTCGTAACTGAAAAGAACGTGTATCTTTCTGAATGCATGCTTGCTTTATTTTACGATAAGAATAACAAAAGTGGTGAGTTTTTAAAAACTCGTCGATTCGATCGAGTGGCCCTTTAAATATTAGAATTATTTTAAACCACACCATTTACATCAACCTATACGTTTACGCGCAATTTGTCTCTGAACGTGTTAATCGGAAGATTTCGGAGTCGAACCGTGACGGAGGTAATTAAGGGCTCACGTGTTACAGGCCCCTTACACATAAGTCGATTCGTTCGCAGTCCGACGCCTGTATATTACTTTTATATTGTATGCAACTAGTTAAATTATTGGCAGAAAACGCGTTGCTTTTAACTTCGAGTGTAAAAATCTAATCCGTATTACTTCGTTTACTAAATATATTAAGTTGGTTGTTCAGTTGTTGTAACGGTTTTTCATGAAAACAACATTAAAAAAACAACAAAAAAATAAACGGAATTTACTTGATTTATAAGAAATTTGGTATAAAAGCGAACACATTAGGGTTTAAAATCTTGTAAAATAATTTAGCAATGAGATCAATCGAGTATTACTAAACAAAAAAGTTCAATTACCGACTTTGAAGTAATTACAGATTTATTAGATTCGACGTAGTTTTCACGTCGTCTTCTTCGAAACAGTGAGAAGGAAAAGTAAAATTAATTTAGTACTTCTAAGAAATTGACCGATTTTAACATATTTTGTTATGAACATCAGCGTACCTTTGCGTCGCCAAAAATTTTAGCTCGAATCGTGGTAAGAAATTCGAAGACGCCGTCGGTCAAGACTCTAAAGGCACAAATCAAAAATTGTCGGTACGATTAAAACGTTCTACCAATTGCGAAACTTTGGACGTGCACTTTTGATTATTCGATCGATTCAATAGGGGTTCTTCGCGTTTGCACGATAAAATAATAACTCACGATGCATCGAGGAACGAAAATATCGAAATGTTTTAGATTATTTCGACGAAATAGACGTTAATCGCCTGTCGTGGAGCCAATCGTCGATCGACCGATCTGGTGGAATTCTTCCACGACGATCGACAGCACGACGGATACGAAATCGTTAATCGTTGGAACTAATGCCGTAAATTGATCACTCGCAATACGGCGGAAAACACGCCAATTCCAGGTCCAACTGAACTAATTTGTCACCAAACGTTTGATCCTCTTGAATACGTACGAACGAGATCTCGACACGCACGTCGATCGTTTCGTGATTCGTCGCACTTTGTACGCGTTATGATTCTCCCTTCGTCTCTATCGACTTTTTTCGTTTAAAGGCCTTTCTAGCTCCTTCAACGATGGAAATCAGCCTGGATCAGAGGAATTTCCTTCTGGGCATGTTCCTCTTCTTTCTTCTTCCTGATCAGATCTGTCGTTGGCCCGTCGATTTCTTCCTTTTCCACGTTCCGAACCCAAACGAAGGTGTTTTGGTAATCAACAAACTCGATAGACTAGACTTTCACGTTTCTTCTTACGAAAAGATCCCAAAATTCCGATCCTCTAAAAAATCTTGTCGACAGGGTTCTCCAATCGGACTGGTCTTATTTCGTAATTTCTAGAAGACCTAGAGAATCCAGGAGGAACTCACGACGACGCATCCTGGAGGAAGAAGACGTCGAGACAGGATCGAACTCATGGAACTTCGCGGATGTTCCGTAATGGTTTCGCACTTTATGACCAAAATCGCGTTTCCATTAGACATTAACTCGAGATTCGAACGTTGGAAGGAACGTGAAACTCAAAGTGGGCCTTTCAAAAGATCGCGTTCGATTTCGTTCGTCCCGCGGAAGGACAATCGAGGAAGGAGAGACGCCGCAACGAGGGCGTCATTTTGCTCGGGGCGGCGGGATGCCAACTGACTTGGCCGAGTTAAGACGTACTTAAAGGTCCTCTCTCTTTCCGCCTCCCTTTCTCTCTTTCTCTTCTTGGGTCCTCTCTCCGTCAGTCTGTCGCTCCCCCTCTAGCCGTTACCGCGGATACGGAGAGAGACTCACGAGATGAGAAATAGAGCGTTTTAAGAGTAGGTGGAGATTTCCTCCTCAGGCTCCACCTTCATTAGACGCTCATTGGATTTCGAAACGTATTCGATGATGCGTTTGTTCGCTTCAGGATCCCTCTTTGTTTTAGACGAAAGGGTTCAGTTGCGTCCTACCTAGGTCGAACGATCGACTTTGTCGCGTTCTCCAGCGATTTTAGATATCGTTCTGTTCGGTTTACCTCTCCTCCTTAGAGTGTTAAGTTTCCTTCTAAGGCAATTATTTGAAAATTGGGTTAGGTTTTTATCTAGTCTTGGTCTAGTCCTTTTGTATATACGTTTGAATTTTGTCAGATCTAGTATTGGGCGATTATATCCTATTTTAGCATTTAGAGAGATACGTTTTTCGAAAAAACGATTTGATTGGGTCCACTCCTTTCCTTTATCAGTCTCCATGCGAGTTTTCTGATAGGGAGATCAGCTATTGTTACCGTTTGGGAATTCAGACACGAAACGTTGACAGATCACTTCACAGGTCTGCAGGGTGACATTTTATAGCCTCTAATTCCATGATTACCGTGATCAAGCTATTACATTTTAAACAAAGATCCTGAATAATCCAACGTATGAAATATCTGCCGACCAAAAATATCTCCTACCTTAAAGCAATATCGATTTTCTGAGTGTTAATTATGGTTACGATTATAAACATATAATATCGTTAATATTGTTAGTAGTAACAGTTAACAACGGTGCTTTTATGTCGATTTTCCAGAACTTTCCTTTTCGTCAATTCCTAATTTTCGCCACGTAAGTTTTATACAGATAAGACAAAGTGATTTTAAAATAAAGTTAGAAAATGTAAAAATTTCTCGAAAAATGTAAATCTCTAGAAAATCTTGGACGCTAAAGAATATAATCGTCTTTCAAGAAAAACGAGACTTCGAGAAAAACTTGCCGCAGTGGGCAAGCGCCGGCGCTCGTTGGGTTTCAGTTTTCATGGATCATTTTGCGATTAGGACCCTCGTGAGAAGCTACGGATCTTTTTTTTTCGTACGTACTAGCGCTTTGGATTTCCTTACACGAGGGCACTCGAGTAGTTTCTACAAACTTTCTTAAATATTTTTATCAGGTTTACCAGACGAAATTGTTTCTCAAATTGTGCAAATATTTTCTTTTCTCTCTCTCTCTCTCTGTCTCTGTCTCTGTGACATTATCCGCGTAAACTTTGAACGAAAATGACGGTATCGGATATAGAGTTTTTTTTCCCAGTTTCACATAGTCGCGCTTCTATCCTTGTGACTTCTAGGTAAATATGGCCAATGGATCATCGAAGTTAATAATTCTTTCTCGAGCTGCGTTACGAAAGTTAAATATTGAATCTTGGGATTATTATACGAAGGATATAGAGTCATCGAATCGGCTTCTTGTGTAGGTATGTACCAAGTCGAAAGAAAAAGTAGTCCACGGTGCTATGAAAAAAGTTGAAAGGACGGCCAACTGTCGATCATTAAAATGGGGTTCGTCTCCAGAAGCCGGTGCGCAGGTTAGAACCTTTTTAATCCACTGTAGAATGCGAGGTACTTTTTTTGTTTCGATTCTTTGCCAAGTCGAAGGCTTTTAGGGGAAGAAACTAACGAAGATTCTCGATGAACACTATCGACCTATCTAAAAATCTAGGAAAAGACTTTCATCGCTTTATTACGACATATTCGTCAGCATTGTTTTCTCTATTCATTTATTTTCTTAGCACGAGTAAGACTTTTTTCTTTATATGTTTCTTGTCGCCTTGTTTGTGAACAAACTTGATGTGAAAAGCGAGCGCTCTGCTCAAGTATGACTTCATCCAAGGATGCAACCGCATTGGTTTCTTGCACAATGGTCCGCGAAAATGTTTGAATTGATGCGCGCAAAGGCTGAAACAAAGTAGCATCGGAATATTTTTCCTTTATTTTCCATCCTTGGACCTTTACAATTGTGGAAGTTCCCAAGTATGAACATTCGATAAAATGTGTTAGTAGAATGTTTACAATAGCACGTAGATATTTTTTCTACTGGAGAAACGTCATCGAAGATTGATTAATTTTTCATGATATTAATTTTCCACTTCCATTTCTCGTAGGCCAATCAGGCGCAAACCAAGGTCGTAAATCGTGTCCACGTGTATTGTGTCGATTGATGAATACCGACGATACACGCCAGGTAACATTACGATTGTTGACCATCGTAGCAAAATCACGACACGATAAAACGCGAAAAAAAGCGAAAGCTCTGATCGATCGATTTAATGGATGAAGTTCGATAACGATATCATCAACTCGCGAATAAACTTTAGAGGAGAACAAGGAGGAATCCAGGCGGTCGTCGTTCTTCTGGGCGAAAGAGCAGGAGACGATGATCTCTGTCAGTGGAAACGAGCGAAAGTGCATTAAAAGCGACGGAGTGCCGACAGCTGACCGCGTTCTAGACGCGTTTGCGTAGCCGACGGACTCGAGAACGACCGACCAACCGACCGACGGAGCGAACAATTATATTCCCTGCGATTTTATTTATACGAGGCTTTTACGAGTGCAGTGGGTCTTCCGTCGGCCTCGACGATCGCGTGTCTTTGGCAAAACGTTTCCTCGATCTTCTCCCGTCGTTCGGACTAAGGTAGAATCAAATAGCGTCTCGACAGTCGGCCGATTTTTTTCTTTCCTTCGAGGAGAAATAAGAAAGACGAATTTGTAAAATTTTTTAAAATTTGGGAGATTCTGGTGATTGGTGACTACTTCCAAGGCGAGTGACAACGAGAGTTTCAAGGAGAAAGCGATGGACAAATCCGATTGATCGACTCGAGATTGGAGACTCTAAGAGGTTTATTTTGTCGTTCTGCGTAAAATGAATTTTGAGATTATTCTTCATGAAACGTTGGAAGAACGGTAATATGAATATGGAGATAAAATACTTTAACGGACGCGTACTTGCACTCGTCACGTTACGATGTCTTTCTCTAGGGAAATTTTGAACTTTACGAAAGAGCAGTGTTGAAAAATACTTCGAGTTGGTTAACAGTTCCAAAGGTTAAAATTAATAAATGGAAAGAACGAGAAAGTGAAAAATCGTCAGAGTACGGGATGGAATGGAGAAATAATTTCGAAAGGTTAAAAACGAGGGAAATATAGTAAAGGTGATGTAAAAACATCGTAGAGAAGACGTTGTTGTTTCAAGGACGAAGAAGGAGACGAACTTTCATAGTTTCAAATAAGAAATTTGATTACGTTACAATTTTCAAGCGTTTCGTGGTTTGATACGAGTAGCGGGAATACGAAAAGCAAGCAGGTGCTACTTCGTGAAAAAGGAAAAGGTGGGAGCGACAATAGGATCGACAAAAACGGAGAGAACGAACGAATTTCATTCAAATAAATTGCGAATAAATTATTCGAGAAGTTTGAGTAACGACAACACAGGTAAAACGTTGCGGCACGGTTTAAATTGCGTTGATTCAACCGCGTGGAGTGTTCGTGATTAATCGAACGTTCGTGTAAAATCCATGTTAATGAGATCGAAGGCAGGAGGGAAGACGAGGAAACAGCCGTAATCGCGATTAAATTTGCGCTTGGCCGAAGAAAAAGAGGAACGAAATTACGCTCGTGAGACTGTGTTTAAGCGGTTAGTTTTTAAATTCCATCGCGCTGATGAATTAATTAATAAATATAGCTTAATTCGAAGATTTTTGAAAGGCGTTCGATTTAAAACAGTTTTTTTGGAGAGAACGTTTATAAGTCGTTCAATGTACTTTGACTGAAGAAAGAGGAACGAAATTACACGCCAACAAGATTAATCAATCGATTTAGATTAATTCTAGGATCTTTGAAAGCCGTTCGTTTTAGAATAGTTTCTTTTTTTAAATAAAATATTTACGAGAACGCAATCGCACGTGACACTTGCATTTGTTCGTTTCTTCATTCCGTGATCAATACGTTTCTCATTCAATACGATGAACTTAGATGAGAGAATTATTCTTCCTTTGTCTGAAAGAAACGAGTCGCGCCTCTACGACAAACATCATCCAGAAGCTTTCAATATCGGATCCGACAATAAGTGACACTTTAATGACGAACGTTTTCGGTTGTACCTTGCGGAATCCTCGCTCGATCTCGGAGAGCTCGACCTTCTCTTCAGTTTTTCGATCAAATTGATTTATAATCAATTCACGTCTAAAAACGTCGTTGGTTTTTGAAAAAATGCCGGAAAAATGTAAAATCGTCAAAACGACAAAAAGCGCATCTTACGATCACGTCTCATCGTAGAGGTCGATTCAAACTTCAAAATCTAGTCGGGTTAAGATCCATCGTTTGCACGCGCGTAACTCACCGAATCGATTCCTTTTCTCTTGCTTTCAAATACACACGTACCCAAACGAATACTTTAAATACGACGAAATTATTGAAACATAAATAAATTTCGTCCTTTTTCGTTCGTAGCGCGACTTCACGGAAAAGAAACTCGCGACCTGGCCGACAGAACGCGTCTCGTTTTAACGACGAAGGGCGCCGACAAAACGGCGCGCAGCACGCGCGATGTTCCAGTCGCTGAGAGACGGACGGGCGCGTCGCGACGCTCTGACACGTACACGTCGTGGCGTCGCCCGCAGAGAATTATTAGGCGGGCCTGAGGACACCTCGGTCGGCTCCTCTCGCCTTTTCGCTTTTTACCGGCGATCCGCGTCGCGCTCGACGCTTTTGTCAGGACGCGAGGTCTTCGCGCGACGGCCGGACAGTACTTCGCGCGCCGCGTCTTGCACCAGCCCGAAAAAAGGATCCTTGAAATTCCTCGATGCTTCGAGATACTCTCGAAGGGCATCAACGAGATCGTCTCGTTCGTCTTTCTGTGTTTGCTCTTGGTAAGAGGAGTCGCGTGTCTCGAAACGTTGCGGGTTTCCTCGCGCTCGGATTTCGCCGGATTTATGCGAGAATTTTCTCCTTTTTGCTCCACTCTTATTCCGTTTTCTTCTCCGTAACTTCTCTTCCACTCTCTTCTCTTCTTTTTTCACCTTCCAGTACGACAAGTCGTGCACTCGAATATCGAACGTATCGAATTATCGAGTAACGTTCAATATTTTTCTTCCATTTTGTCTTAACACATTGAGGCATTCGGAGCGGTACTCGACTCGAGTACGAGACGATTTCGCATCTTTTCTTTTAATCGCGTTACTATGGAAGGAACTGATATAATTTTATAACTTATTAATATTCCACAGAGGGATTTTGGGGAGAGATGTACATCATTTTTTTTTGCATAAAAATGTATTTTCTTTAACGTGTAATTATCAGAGGTTCTTGAACTTTCTGTTAGAATAAAATGAAAATAAAAAAGAAATCGATTATTCTTCTTACATTAACGTGTCATCAAAGTTGCAATTTATTATTATTATTTATTACAATAATTCGAGGCGCAGGTTAAGCGTCGAAATCGAACCTTATTACTCTGTGCTTTTCTTTATCGTCAAATGAAGCGAAAGTTAAATTCACAAATGATTATTTTAACTCGTGGAATATTTAATATCGCATCGTCGAAGAGAAATCGAATCATTCGTAACGTCTTATAAATTTATTTTGAGATAGATATGCGAAGAAATCGATGACGTACAAACGCGTCATCCACACTCGAGCAAAGGTTACATCGACGCATTTATGCGTCATCCGTTGCCAATGTGTTAAGTAACCGAATCTTGGCGCGTTGTCGAAATACTTCTCGAATTAAATGCGAATCACGGAAGGACGGACGACAAAATAAAATCCACGAATAAAACGAATGTCAAGCGATCAAAAATTTACGAAAGCATTTCGAAGGATTCTTTGCGGTTTCTCGTGGGAAATTGGAAATCGATTCGACCACGAAGACAAGAGGAGAAGGCGGAGGAAGAGGAGGCGTGCGAGATTTTTCGAAAGAAGGGATAAACTAAGCGACAAAGAGAGAAAGGAAGCGGAAGAAAGGAGAGAAGGAAACGAAAGGAAGAACGGGTGAGAAAAAAATGGTGAGAGAAGGTCGTAACGCGTCGAGTCTGGTCAGTGTCTAATATTCGGCGTAACGCTAGGAGGGGTCCTGTGAAACCGCAGATGCGGTTTTGACCACCGTGACGATGATTGCTGCCTGACACCCTACCTTCCACTGTTTCACTTATCCACGTGTGCGTCGACTGCAGTGACGCGCAACGCGCCATGTGCTGTCTCCCTTTGCCTCTTCTTACGTCGAGACTCTAAGTCAAGCTGGAGTTTGCCTTTCAAGTAGGAACGAGATTGAAAGATCGACTAGAAGAGTCGTTGTAAAGGGTGCTCTTTTAGGCTCGATAGAACTTTCAATTTAAAAGAAATAATAATTTAATAGAAAGTTAGCCTTTGGCCGGAAGACTTTTTTTATCTGGAAGATCAATTCGTGGATAATGATTCATTATTATTTAAAAGTGACTTTTTAAAACCACTTTTTTTTATTCTTCTCGACGAGGCGCGTTCTTTCAGACCAATTTTGCCTCGCTTTTCCGAGCAATGTCGATCGTGTATCACGAATAACACGAACAATGTTGGCTCCGAGTCGTCATTTAGCTGCTGACTTATCGGTATAAATCAGTGACTGCGTAACCCCATAGGAATTAGTCGAAAAGTGTCGGATCACACGACTTTGGATGCCAATTTGCAGGGTCATTTCTCAAAATCGTGATTTTAAGAAATCACATCCAATCGTGTCTAAGAAATGTTGTCCACATTTCCTGCCACATTCTGCTTCATTTTTAAACAGATAGGAACCAATGATGCCATCGACGTCTCTTTTAGATTGATCTCACTTCAAAAGCGACAATTTTGCTTATCGACAAACCCGTTAAGCCAAAAACGAGTCTCGTCATTGAGGAATCGAATCGACAGATATTCTTATCGAAAGTTGAATCTAATTCCCCAAAGAACACCTTCGTCTATTCCTTTTCAGTGAGAAACGGAGCGAAGGACTCGATTCTCCCAGGCTCCAATTCTCGATCACGGATAAATTCTGCAATTAACAAAATCACGTTAGACTTCGAATAGAAAACGCGAGAGCGATCGCAACGAATCACCTCTGATCTTTCGACTGGCAACAAGAACTCGCGGAACTCGAGAAAAATTCGATTTTCAGCCGGAGAGTCGCGCCCACGTACCCTCAAATTCGAGGAAGCGATAAATCTTCTCCAGATTCGATAGATTCACGATGGCCGCTCGAAAGCAGCTCGAAGGTCTCGAGACGCGTACAAAACGTAACGAATGTTTGACGCTTCGAATCTTCTTTCGCACGTTGCGTTTCTCGTCGAGTATGACGGTAGATGAGAAAGAACGATAGGTGGCGAGACGAGAGGAGGAGCTAATGCTCCGTGACGCCTTAAATCGTCGCGACAGGACGACGAGGACGACGACAACAGGAGCGAGCTGCTGCAATACGATTTTGGGAAGTCGCACACCGGTCGTACGGAGAATAAGGAATCGCAGAGGCTGCGGTCATCGGCCACCGTGAAGCTGTCGGATTAAGGGGGGGCTCCTCGTGGACCCCCACTACGGGGATTTTCGGTTGCTTCTGTTGGAATTCGTCTCTGTCCTTCTTACGCTGCGGAAAGACGAAATACAAAGAAGACGTTGGATTTATCAAGGCGAGGACTTTGTTTGGTATCGAAAGAACATCTTTCGAGTATCGATTCGTTGTCTTTCGTGGATGACGACTGGGAGTGGGAAAATGACTCGTGGAAGAGGAGGAGGAGAAGGTTGTTACAGACATCGTGCGTCGAGGAATAATCAGTGGTAGGCTGTAAATAAACGCGTGTACGGAGAACCCTTGGAAGTGGCGGTAAAAGACTGAGAGGAAAGAACGAGCCCACCTAGCTTTCGACGTATCGAAGAATTTTTCTTCTAATGGAGTCGTAATATGTTACGTAGCAATTCCAGAGACATTCAAAATTAGCTGACAGCGCGAAAGTGTGGTATTCTTAATCTTTTGCTGTAGAATTTATTTTCAAAGAAACGTGTTTAATTTTAACGCGACTTCGCGGGTTGAGTTGTCGCAAAGTAAAAGTAAAGTATTTCAGTTTTTATCGAATATTTGATAAAAATATGGACACTATTCTATTCATGATAGAATAGATTAAAGTAATGACGTTGAGTAAAGTAAGAATGTCTTTTATAAAACAACGAAATTAAGAAGAAATATTTCATGATATAATGAAAACTGTTTATGAATAAAATAACAGGCTATTGAAATTCTGTTTATTATTGATTATTCTTAATTATTTAAATAAATTGATGAAGCATCCTCCCGACAGTCGTTGTAAACAACGACTGTTTTCTTTTACAAAACACCCAGCACCGTTCCTGCATTTCAGAAAGAGAAGAAGGCAAAAGCAAAATAAATAAAATATAACAATTACAAATTAGTAGAGATTTATATGGTTCTCAAGCGTTTAAACGAGTTTGGCACGGAAAATGTATCCGCTTGATAAATGTTCCACTTAAAGGTCTAAAAAGCAGAAACGGGAAACGTCGTTTTACGCGATAACGATATCGTGGATCGACGCGAAGAAATAATTTGGAACGAAGTTCCGCGGCTAAAAATGGAAAGGTACTGGACAATTTTGTCGTTTCCGGGCATTCGTTTTCGATTTTTCTTCGAAAGGCGCCGATCGAATCGACGAAGCACGTAAAACGAAACGCCCCGCGCCTAGACGCGAGAGCGTGGATGAGAGGGAAGCACGAAACTTCTCCCGAAAGAGGAAGGGAGCGTTTTATCTTTCGGTTCTTGGTCTTCGTTCGACCAATTATAAAGGCCATGCGTCATCCCCGCCAATTAGTGCCGGAGAAAGCGACATTTCAGCAAGAAGAGAAAACCGCTGCATCGACTTTTGCTTGCTCTCTCTCCCTCTTCTTCCCTCGTTTCCTCTTCTCCTTGTTTCCCTTTGCCGATGACAGAGTGCGGATAATTTTACGGGCGACACCCTTCGAGAACGATCCTGTCGACAGACTTGTTCCTCGTCGGTGGAGGTGCTGATTGTCCACAGACCGGTTGTTTCGTGGGAGGATCTCGTTAATATCGGTACCTCGAGGGGCTCGAACGAGACCACGTTCGATTCAGGAACTTAAATACGTGCGATAGGAGACCGTAGATATTTGATAATTAATTGATCAACGAATCAATTGATCTCTGTAACCTCGAGAAAATTCAATTTCCGCAGAGAGAAGCAATTTGAAAATTTGTATATATTTTCCTTTCTTTTTTAAGTACACGTCGCAACAATTTTAATTTCGGTCGTGACTTGGATCAATTGTCTTGATCCTGTTCTTTTTTTCGAAACAGAGGGAAGTTTCTGCGATTTTCGTCCATCCATCAAAGTCGTGAGCTACTTTGATATCTTCTCGATAATGGTCGATTTTTCGACGACTCGTCGAAACTCCTTGACCGAAACTTAGCCTAAGAAAGTGGAGGAAGGGGAAGAAAGGGAGCTACGGCGAGTCAAAGACAAAAGGAACACGCGCCGTCGTTTATTTTCTTCTCTTTTCTCTCCCTCTTCTCTCTTCGTACTTCCTTCCTTCTTGCATTTTTTTTCCGCTCACAATTAGTATTATTGTCGTGGTGGTCGCATGCTCCCCGCGTCGAATCGGACGGTGCACGTTTCAGCCGTGTCGAGCGCACATTGCGACGACGAGGGCGTAGCTACGCGCGAGACACCCCCGTTTAACGGAGCGTGAATCGCGGTGCTCGATTGCCACTGGTGGATCGAGCAGCGTCGAGGCCCTGTCGAATCCTTCCACGAACAGTTTCGAAGATTTCTCTGCCTTTTTTAGTCGCAGAACGACTGGATTACCATCCTGGTGGACGGTGATAAAGATGGAGATGGAGATGGAAGCTTCGCGAAGGTGCGAAGGAACAATTGCAGAGAGGTAAAATGACCAGAAATAAATAGCGTCTTGATTTCGAGCTCAGAGTAACGTTACTTTACATTATTTTACTTCGGCGATGTCACTTCATTTCACTTCGATGGCTTCATTTGCGAAGCTAATTGTTGATTCAGTTTGATCGCTACGAGATTCTCTGCTAATACAATTATTTAATTATTTATGGAAAGCGTCGTTAGAGATTCCCCGTTTGATCTGCTGCATCTGGAGGTTTGAACAGTGTTAGACGTTGTCTTCTTTAAAAAAGATCAGGTTAGAGAGAAAGAAGTGCTTTAAAATCGAGTGGACGAGAAGGTACACGAATTAATTTTCAGATAGGCGAAGGTCGAAAGGATGGATAAGAAAGTTTACAAGCGAGCAGTCTCCTCGATTTCGATGAAATTTTCTTGGATTATTTCGAATGAAATAATACAGTGGCAAAAGGCAACAATGAATCATGTGTTGGGAAACACTTATTCTGTCACGGAGGCTGTCGCTTTTGAGACTCGTTTCGCTTCTAGAAAATCTTCTGAACCAATAAAATGTCCTGTCGAATTTTTTTTTATCAAATTAAAACATAATTTTACATCCTCGAAGATCCAAAGAGTACGGCAATTCGACACTGCTAGTTGACTTTCCATGAAATAAAAAACGTGTTAGAAAACGAATTTAATAAATATTACATTTTATCAAGTCATTGCTAATAAATTTTCGTTCTGGAAGATCCAGAGAGACGAATAACAATTGCCACGTGCTTCAGTATGACAATTCGACCTTGCTACTTGACTCTCCATGGAATAAAAAACGTGTTAAAAAAAGAATTTAATAAATATAACATTTTATCAACTCATTGCCAACAAATTTTCGTCCTATAAGATCCAGAGAGCCGAGCAACGGCTGGCACGTGCCCCTGTATGGCAATCCGCCACTGCTGCTCGACTCTCCACCCCCTCTTCCGCGTCTACTTCCACGTCAGCGGTTAAAAGTAAATTACGCATTCATGGTATTCTATGGGGCCACGTTGCTCATTGTAATGTGTGTCAAGGGTTGACCACCCTGACGCGACTGAAAGAGAGAATTTAAAGAGAGAAAGAAAGAGGAGGCGCGTGGACGCGTGCATGGGACAGAGACCGAGGCGAGAAGAAGGGTGGGAGGGGTAACAGAGGCGGAGGCATACTCGCACTACGGATCGAATAAAGGGGTAAGGTGAGGCACGGGCCACGGCTCTCCCTCTTTTTCCGTGTGCCGTTCGCTGGTGCTGCGTAATATTCGGCTCCTAATTACCGGGTCTTACCACTGCCATTTATTCTAGCTACGTTGACCTCGACGATCCAACGTGCACTTATCGACGTTAAGTAGCGACATACGTTGAGTCGACATGCGGCTAGTGACGATAGTATTATAATTACGCCTAAGGATACGATCGTTTTTCCGTTGTTTCTGCGAAGAGACGCGTGGCGCTCGTGTTTTTTACGCCGTTGAACAAAATCCACCCCGATAATCGAGAGGAAGGATTAGATTTTTAACGCGTATTTTCTATCTTCGTTCGCAATTTTTCTCTTTCTGGATCTAACTGGATTTGAACTTGGTGATCTTAATCTAGCGACTCGGGCCCAGTTATCTTGACTTAGTCATTTAAGTCTACAGATTTGAATCTATCTGTGCCTTTTCTTGGTCCTCGATAATGTTCGATTCTAATTACGAGGTTTTTTTCATCGACATTCACTCTAGCTGGGTTAACTTCGACGATGAAACGTGTACTTATGGGCGTTAAGTAGCGACATACGTCGAGTCGACGTGCTGCCAGTGACGGTAACGTTACAATTACGCGCGAGGATGCGATCATTTTTTTCTTACGAACCGAAAGTCATCGAGAAAAATTTAAGGTCAATGCAAAAAATTCTTCCATGCTTCGTTGCAGTGTAGAATCACGTCGGAGCTGAGGGCCATACGGCTTCACGCAACGCCAAACGTCGGGAAATATCGCGGAGTCATTGCCCTTAATTCTTCGCGAACGTCATCGATCAATCGACTCCGAACGCATCTTTTGCTCTGGATCGTAGGAATGGTTTCGTCTGTCTCGTCACACGTCACGGTATCGCGAACAGAGCGAATAGTCCTGCGCTGACTCGTGAGTTTCTTTTTTAATCCGTTCTAAAAAAAGGCGCTTCTTCTTCTCCTCTTTATTGATCGACCCTTTCGCAGAAACGATCGAAAATGGGAGCGTCGCGATGGGACGTCGACTGCTTCGACGCCGGTTCCGATGGAAACGTCGCAACGTGACGCATAAAGCGATCGAAAATTTATAATTCTATTTTATTCTTATCGACGCCATCTTTCGATCGAATGATCACGTAAACACGGGAACAACGTTACGTTAGTCCTGCAAATAAATGTTGGAAGGAAGGAAGGAAGGAAGGAAGGAAAGAGTGAGTGACTCAGAAAGAAGCGTTTGCTTATCGGCAGTTTCGTTGCGACACTCGGCTTGAAACTTTTATACTTTTATATTTTTGCTTTTCGCACTATTTATACTTTTATCTTTTAGACTACTTATACTCGTGTGTTTATTAAATTAAATTATACAAACGTAGCCTTTTTTCTCTTTCCATTATCCGAACCCACATGACTTCCAATCGATTCAATTTCCAGATTGATTCATGCGTCGTAATTTCTACTTGCTTCTAACCGTCGAATAAACCTCGATTAGAAACCGAAGGAAAACACGGTGAATTGGAAAGACGAAAGTCCTCGCAAATTTACAATCATTTTCCGAGAGTCCATTCCCACAGGCGCCGCGCGTCCAGGTGTTTGCTAGGGCACGAGGACACAGAGTGACGCAGACAGCAGAAGGAAAGTCGAACTAGGAAGAAGACAAGAAGAAACGGTAGACAGGAGAAAAGAAAGAAAGAAAGAGAGAGAAACGGTGATGTGGCGAGGCTACAAGATGATCGACAAGGTGAAGTACTCCTAGTGACAATAAGAGACTTGATTTTCGAAGGCTCCCTCATTATCGAGGCGCGCAGTGGGAAGTCTTTGACACCGTTGGACCACCCGTCGCGTTGCTGAACTATTTTTCGACCTGTCTGCCTCTTCCTACTTCTCTCACGTCGTTTCTTCTCCCGGTCGTCGTCTCCTCGTACCTCGAGGGTGACGCTTTCACACCCTCGACACCACGAGGCTTCCTTTCGGGGGTGGAACTTACTTAACTTATTTATCGCTTCTCTGCCTTCTTAACGACACGGACTCGACGATCGGTCTACTAAAAATAAAATATCGGAGAGACTGGAAAGTAAATGTCTCCGCGTATCAACATTTGTTTAACATCGATCGGTCGATTACGTACGCCGAAGTTGTAAGATATTGATTAAAAGATCGATCGTGGATCGATGGATAACGAGGGTGATTACATCGTCGACTCGAGGCAAAAACGTATTTCCTGAGTTTTCCTGAGATCGGCTCGGGTCACAGCTTCCCACAAATTCGTTGCTCGTTACTCTCCTCGATGGCTGGTCCCTGTCATTTGGCAATGCTCTAAACGTCAGGTGGCTCCCATCGAGCCAAGGGACAATTTATGTGCTTAACCCTCGATCTTACGTTTTTTCCTCGTTAATATCTCGTAAAGCATGGATAGAAAGGGAGAGAGGATGGAAGTTACAAACTCGTACGGTTTCTGCGCTTTCTCGAGAGATTTCACGAGTTTCGACCGTTGAAAAGACTGGAGGAAATTCGAAGGAAACGAATTTTTTCTAAATTTCGCGAATTCCAGCGCAAAAGAAATTATTCTCGAGCTCGACGTAGCTTTATTTTGCACGTAGCACCGTGACAACGTTGGTAATGACTCTTGACAGCACAATCAAACACTTTCGCCCTTCTTATTCAGCGTCGGCTCTCTGCACGCGTCAGTCGCGATTCATCGAGCCGCTGTATTTTCGTAACGGAAGCCTCGTAGTCCGAGCGAAACTCCCACGTTGGCGGGTAGAGGAGAGGAGAGGAGAAGAGATGAAAGGAGAAGAGGAAAGAGCGTAAAAGGCAGAACGAAGATTTGTTACAGTTGCTTGTAGTTGAAACGAAATTTTCGCGTTAGCAGGAATAGGAGAGGAAAGGACAAGAGATGAAAGAAGAAAAGAGAAGAAAGCGCACAAGGAAGAGCGAAGACTTGTTATAGTCGCTTGTAGTCGAAGGAGAAGTTGAGAAGAAGAGAGAAAAGGGAGAAGAGCTATCCGTCTCCTTCGATATTTCTCTCTCTCTCTCTCTCTCTCTCTCTCTCTCTCTGGTGATGGGAGAAAGACAGACAGAAAAAGAGAGAGGGAGTGGGAGTCTGGACGCACGTGCGACAGTTTTCCTCGCTTACCCCTTTTCTGGAATTAATCACGTCGTTGCTGCGAAACAGAGTCTCGCTGTTCCGTGCTTTCACGAAGATTCGTCATTCGCGCGCGAAACGCACGACAAAATACGTTGCGGCGCTTTCGAATGCTCGTAAAAAAGGTAACGAATGTCGGTGACGTTCTTTTTATTTATTTTTTTTTATTTTTTTCTCCCTTTCCCTCGTACGCTCGAAGCCGCACGGAGCGCGAAAGGGAGGATATAAATAATGCAAACGTCGTTCGTGGAAGATCGTTGCCCGTTTGAGATAAATCGCACTCGCGGAACCAAAAGAAGAAGAAAAATGCCGCGTGTTTCGTCGTTGCATTCGGGGTATTCCCAAAACTTCCCCGCGTATTTGCAAACGACTTTTGGATACGGTCGAAGTTTCAACCGTCGAGGATTCATCCGAATCGAGTTTTTCAGCCACGAATCGGTCTATCTAGAGTTCATTTCGATAAAGTTGAAGGCGGAGAGGCCACTGCGGGCCAGTGGAAAAGTGAAAAGATGGGAGAAAACGAAAGGAGAAGATTCGTTCAATCGAAACACCTTGCGAGACTGTCTCGATTGAAGTGGTCGACCTACTTGGGAAGTTTGCAGCGCGTCGAAATTAGTCCTTCGCGTTGACTGGAGAGATCGTGATATTGCAACCCTTTCGACTTCGAAAGGCATGATTTTTCTTCGATAATCGAAGTGGAGGTCGGAGAAGAAAGGGAAATCGACGAGGGTAGAAAAGGGCTCGATAACATCTCTTTGATCATGACGGTGTTCGAAAACAAGCCTGATGGAAGAGTGAGCGTCTTCACGAATTCGGTTCGTCTTCTCGGTTACTTTCGTGGGCGATTAAAACGCGTTAAAACGTCGAATCTTTCCTCTTATTCGACTTCACCACGATGGAAAAGCGTTTCGATCTTTTTGCTTATATTTGCCCTTGAAATTTTTATTTTTCGTATTACGTAAGAAGGAATTTATTAATCTTCGCGAGAGAATGGTCGTTGTTGTTAGAACGAAGAGACGAAAATGTCGAGTCGGAGGTCGCGCAAGAACGATTTGGAAATACTAAGATTACGACGATGCGTCGAGACGGTAACGATGGACGTTAGGACAGTTCGGACGGATAATTTGACGCGCGTGTCGTGGAAATGCGCTTTTGCGAGACGAGACGCCTCGGACGAGGAACGAGCAGTCATCGTCGTGCATTATTCATCCGTGATGAGCGGCGATGGGATTCGAAGACGTTGAGGCGTGATCGATGTGCGACGATGCGACAAAGAGAAAAGATTTTACGGTTAATTAATTCGTGTTACCACGAGAGAGACGCGGGGAGGAAGGAGACGAACGTGGTTCGAGCAAAAAGACATCGATGACACGAAAATTAGAATATTTCTCGAAAACAACGAACATATCGTTCGTTCCCGCGAATTATTGGCTCAACGACTTCTTTTTGCTTATTTTTTCTTTTACTCTTTTGTTTTAGCGACTTCACGGAGGAAGAATTTTTTTTTTAGATAAATATTTTTTAATAGCGTTTTTTAATAGCTGTCGCTTGCCGCTCTCTATCACGGGTTTTTCTTCTGTCGATACTTTTACTTTCACGATGAGAGAAAGGTCACAAGATCTTTTAGTAACGAAACTTTATTCACTGGATGCAGCAACTATCGACTTTATACCGATTATTTCTTGATTGCGTACTGACCGCTTACTGACAGCACGCTAATCGCTGTCAGCTTGCCGAACAGATGTATCTATCGACTTTTTTCCAGAAAGAATTTTTCTAGCGAACTCTATAAACTATAAAATAGGATAGAGTTCTCGAAGAAGAATATCTCAACATCTTCATCCCAAATTAAGCTTCGACGTTAGGGCAGACGTGACGCAACCCGTTACGTTATCCCCATAGCGATGTACTCTCGCGAACAATCGAGCTTCGTTTCGCAAAGGGTAAGGATGAAGGAATGAAGAAAGAGAGCTGCGATTCGTTCGCGTGACCACGAGGCATCGCTATTATCCTAAGAGCACTTTCTCGAAAATAAGCTCGTTGGTCGATCGAGAAACACGCAGATTCGCGCTCTCGTGATGCCCTTCGACCCTTCGACGATCAGCTTGGCACGCTACGTCCTTCGATCGGGATCAGAGCGGGGGGTTTACTTTGGAGACCGTGCCGTTCTTTGATCAGGTTCCTTGGATCTGTCGTATCGAAAAGAAATGTTTCTTTCCTTCGTTTTTTGTTTCTACTTGAAAAATGTCCCAATCGAACTTCTCGTTTTTTCTGAATTTTTCTATTATCCTCGATGGACACCTTGTTGTGCAATGGTTAATGAAAATCTATTGTCTATGTGTTCTATTCTCCGCTGATCAATCTTTACTATTCACATCGAAGGAACGCTTTCTATTTTAATCACGGATCTTCCAAATACGAGCCTCGCCAAAAGCAAGGGTTTAGAAATGTTTGGAGTCCGAGTCAATCTCTAAATCACCGGAAGAAAAGTTCAGTCTCGAATTTCACTCCTTTTCCTAGGCAATAAAAAAACCTTTGAACGACATTCCCGCAGGGACAAAGTTTGCATTTGAAAGGCGCGCGCGGCAGACACATTATTTTTCTAATTTCAAGGGAACGATTTTCGTCTCGTAGCACGAGACACTGCGAATTAGACTTTGAATGGATCGAGAAACGTAGGTCGAAGCGTAGTTCTAACTCGTCCGATCGGTGTCAGCTAGTTTCTCAGCCTTGTTTACGTTCGAAGGTCGCAACGGCGACGTCCAAACAATCGCGTCATTGCAAAAAAGAAATTCGTAGAGTGAAGGTACCGGTGGCGTCATTGTCGTTGGACGAAGCCAATTGTGATGGTGATGCGGCGTGTTCCACCGAGTCGATGGTGAAATACGCGACCTTGTAAGACCCTCGCCCTTGCCTCTCTTTTCTCAGACCACGTCCACCTTCCCCCTGACCCCCTGTTCCACGCTTTTTCTCAAAATTTTATCCATAATCTTACTTACGATGAAATTTCATCGTGAGGTACGTTGCATTGCATCTATGCGAAGATTGAGAGGAAAACTATGGGAATATTTTCGATATATTGGGTTGTTCAAAAAGTCACACCGAAGAATAATAATTTAATAAAATGTTAAGTCTACCGAAGTGTTCTGACCGTTTTTCAGTTAAAAGAAAATAACACATTTTCGGTGCGTTTATTATTATTTGTTGGATAATATAATTTCTATCGTTACCAATGTCGCCAGCGTGATGGCGAGTCGCGAATTTTTTGTTCGTAGAATGATTCATCTTTTGATGCGAAAAATTAAAACAGGCTAACAAGCATTCGGCTGACATCGAACAGAACTTTTCGGTAGACCTAATATTATATTTTATATTCCCTCGGTCTTTAGGGGTTCTAAAACGCGACGACTTAACTTCGAAATGCCATCGATTTAGCGGTTTGAACGTATACAACGAGCCAAAGGCTGTTGACGTTAACGATAGACCTATAAAATGGACTCTTGTAGTTCTAGGAATTAGTACCGACATTTCTATGAATCAATGAAACGAGCCTGAAGGTTGTCGATGGTGGCGATGCCGACGATAAAAAGCCTGTTAAAATCAACTCTGGTATTTTTATGAATCAGCAGCAGGCAGTAGCACCGACCGACACCGAAAGCACCACCTGCCAGGGATTTATTACCGGTATAAGTCGTTTCGTCACGTAATTCCCGAAATAAGAGGAAAGGACACCAGCTCTTATGAATATGCAATTCATCGACGGGTGGCCACCGCCCGTGAAATCCAACGAGTCGTTTTGCATACGAGTCTCGGCTCGCACCGATGATTTTGCGTGTCGCACGGCTCTACTCGCGTTTACCTCGTCTTCACGGATCGTTTCGCAATCAAATTGGACCGAAATGAACTTTCCTACGATACATCGATACAGTGATAATAAAAAATAGCGAACGACAAACATCTACGAAGTAACATCTAAAATGGCGATACAAACAATTTCTAATCTCTTGAAAAAACAAAAATTCTGCATTGCTTATACGAACACACTCAGATTGGCATATTTTTCGATGTCGTAAGATTTTTCGCAAACTGTATCAGACAAAGGACTTGTAGGATATGGGGAATAAGTGGTTTGGAAGGTGTCGTCCTACTTCGACTTTTTATTTAGTGGACACCA
>JAITYT010000835.1:767667-777735 GCA_025433975.1 Liostenogaster flavolineata
ATAAATCGCGATGTAAAATACATCGCACAAAATTATATTACAATTAATATATAATTATATATAGTTCGTGTATAGTTACCTTATGTATTTAAGAGGCAGGAGAGGCGACGATCGTTCGGTAGGTCTTCGGTGTTCTAGCGACTCGATGTTTCTTCCATGATTGCACTTCGCTTCGTTACACTTCACTTTATTGCGCTGCACTACGCGACGCGACACGACACGAGACGACACAATTACGAATATTATTTCACCGATGTTCACGCGTCGATGATCGGTTACGAACTGACATTGCTTATGGTCGCTATAAGACACCTTCGTCGATCGAAATAAAAAAAAAAGGAAAACATCGTAGTTCGATGAATCGTTATTGTTGTCATTTTGACAGTAAATCAATTATAAAAACTCTAACGAAAACTCATCGCGTTTCATTTTATTTTTGTTATTGAAAAGCACTTATATTGAACAAAAAATAGACCCTGGTAACTGAGATTTCACGATTAATGTTTCTGCTTGAAATTGACAAATATTATTTATCGTTGTCGACGACACGTAATTACAGCGATTTAAAAGAAAGCTGCATCTTCACTGCGTCTAGGCAGTCGACGCGGTCGCATTTCGAAGGAGATACTTTTGCAAACGACGATATATCGTCGTCTGGCACTAAAAGGGTTAAGAAATACTAAGCCAATGGGTAAAAACCGAACGCGAATAACAAATCGACTGTCTTCCAGCAGTTACTCGTACGAAGCAAGCGTTGACGCAACGACAAATTATCAGAAAAACTTCCGTATTTTATACGTTATACGGACGTGCTTTTCCGTAGGTTCGTAGGTCTTTAGTAGGTTGGTACAGAAATAGTAATCGTCTCTCGTTTGGTCCCTCGATTTTCTTTTATACATCGAATACTCGTTTAACCCTTTTAGTGCCAGACGCAAAGCTATCATAGAAAAATTTATCGTTGCCGACTACATGAGTAGTTACTGCGTTTTCATTGCGTCCAGTTCGGGATGCGTCACACAGTCGCATCCCGAACGAGATATATCGTCTTTCGGATTTCTCGAAACTTTTCCAAATAATAACATACTATATCGTCGTCTGGCACTAAAAAGGGTTAAGAGTCGATTTAAGCAAATCTTTCGGTAGTTACTCGTACGAAGCAAGCACAAACGAAACGAAAGCTTGCGCTCTAGATGCCGCTTTAATTCGTCGTATCTACGCTGCAACCGTTTAAATAAATGTCACCATTCGCACGCTTGGCTCTTTCGTGAAACGATAAGGTTAAAAATCCGCTCTTTTTCCTGTTAACGCGCCGAACACTCGTCGAATCGGGTCTCTTGGTCTCCGATCGATGCGCAATTACGCTCGAAAGCAATAGAGCGAGTCGATAATGCAAGCCGTAAAGATCAGAGATGAGGGTAGCGACGCGATAAACACGTCACGTCGCTGTCGAGGCATCGAGAGACGAAGGGATGAACGGATTCATGGACAGGCGCAGAGGCGGGCCCTTCTCGACGTGGTAATCGGTTATTCTTGCGTTATTTCCGAACCGTTGATCGTACTTCTCCTTTCCATCGAGAAAGGAAGGCGTGTTTTGCCAGGCTTCGATGTCGCAAAAATTCAAAGCCCACCTTACCGTCATCCTTCCATCCGAACATCGCGGTGAATCGATCCAAGGCGGACCATTCGCTCGTATTTCTCCTCTCGAGGGACTTCCAGCGCTCGAAACGATCCTGAGAAACGATCTTCCATTTTGCCTCTCCTCTCATTTTCGCCTTTTTTCCCCGTCGTCCCAGTTTCGTTCTATCGCGTTTTTCTTCGTTCGCGCTTTTGTTCGATCGAACGCGTGATAATTGCGCGACTCTCGTTCAATCGCGGTTACGAGGGATTAAAACGGAGTAAAAATGATTTTCATTTAAACGGTGAACCGCTTTTCGCGCGTTGACGCAATAATTCAATAACGATAGGATTTCGAACCGTCACTCGGTATCATGATATAATATTTTTCTCTCGAAGATCCTATTTTATTTTCGTATTTTTTTCACTATTAACCTTTATAATGGTAAACGACAAGTTTGTAGATACGCGAAGAATATCGAGCTAAGTTGCAATAGAAGTCACTGCTTTGGTTAAGCGGCTCTTGCAACATACGTGTCGCCAACGATAAATAAATACTTTTTAAGTCATTTCAAAGCGTAAACATCGATCGTTAAAATTCAGTCATCCGATGCCATTTTTTATTAATGCGAGTACTTTCGATAGAACGAAGATAGAACGAAACAAGATGAGCTAAACGAGACAATGTAAAGATTAATCGTTCAAACAATAATCGAGCGTTTTACCAGACGGTGCTTCGCGTTACAGGGAACAACTTTTATTTTTGAAGTTCCTTTCTATCACTCGTGGCTTTTAAGTTATAAAGCAATAAAATACGAACGATGACGTAACGTCGTTCGATAGTATAAGGGTGAAAAGGAGACGTTGGCAAGACGCTTCGTAAAAATCAAGACCGCGCGGTGCCTCGAGTTTTTCCCTTCCTCTTTGTTGTCTCTTCGCCCTTATCCGCGCACCTTTCGATATGCTCGTGCACGCATGAGTGGCGTGTACCTGCTAAAGATAATCGGCAGCTGTCTACTAGCGACGTTCGCTCGACCACGACTACCAGGGAGAAATGAAATTGATTTTTGCGTAATTAAAATTTTTATTGGTTCGCCACGTAACATCTGTCCTTCCTACTGCCGGTTTTTCCTTCCTCGGTGTCGATCGATAAAAGATCTACGATTTCGATGTTTGCATCGTTTTGGAGCTGGACACGTAGGGCATGCTCGAACCAGGCACGTCGAATCGCACGTGGGAACTTGCAAATACGAATTTAGTAGAGTCGAGAATCCGTTGTACGTGAGAGAAGAGTGCATCGAAGCATCGGCAGGAGAGAAAGAGACACGATGTCGTCCATCTTCTTTTCTATTTTACCTTTCCAACCTCTTTGTCTATTCTACCACACGATTTTGTCATGTTCTTCTTTTTTCCAGAGGAATTCGCTCTAATTTGACACCGACTTCTCCCCTCGGTTTCCTCGTTCTTTCGGGAAAAATTAGGGAGCAGCTTTTTTGCGGTTTCGAACCAAAAAAATTCTTCTCCACGAAAAACGTTTCTGTCTCTCTCCTTTACGTTCTCCACGGTTCGAAAGGGCCGACAAATCGGCGGAACAAAATCGTTTTAGCTCTCGGTTCGTCCATCGATAATCGAAGGAACGTTAGAAAAAACTCTCCTCCTTTCGAAACACCTTTCGCAAAAGCAAGAGGGTGTCGACGACTCTCCAGTGTTTCCCTTGACTGGTTTGGTACACATCGTTTATCGAAATATGTTCGTTAATCGGCTGGAATATTGGTGAATTGATGTCAATTGGAAAGGGAAGGATACATCCTTCCATCACGAGGGTTCGTCTTTACAATAATTAACGTCGTGGTCTCGACGAGGTTCCAACGACAGTTCGATGCATGCGGGGCCGCGTGTCGTTGAGAAAGCCACGAACTTCTATGTTCCTACCTACGTGTGTAAGCGTATATATACATATATACATATATAATATACCGGGTCGACGAGAAAGTAATTTCCATTTTTTTAAACAAAGAATTAATTTTAATCAATCATACATCTTTCATTTTGTTCGATGACCTTTCATGATTCTTAATCATCTAATCGTTCTAACAGGATTCCTCATCATCGTTAAAGCCACGTGCTTCTATGTTCCTACGTACGTGTGTAAGCGTATACATACAAATATAATATATCGGGTCGACAAGAAAGTAATTTCGATTTTTTTATTCAAAGAATTAACTTTAATCAATCATACATCTTTCATTTTGTTCATATCATTGTTAATCATAATATCGAAGAAAACATGACCGAAATTACTCTCTTTCCAACCTAATATGTATATACGTATGTATCATGAACTTAGCAGCTTGCTCAGAATAATACAATTCTTCGAAGTATCCACCGTTCTAACAGGATCTATGTTCCTACGTACGCGAATAGGTGTACATATACATATACACAAATATATATGAACTTAGCAGCTTTTCCTGAATAATAAAATCCTTCGAATTACCCACCGTTCTAACAGGATCCCTCATCATCGATGGGCCTTGGCACGATCGGTTCTCCAAGCTGAAGCGCAGCTGTCCCGCATCGGTGAATTCGTCCTGTTTCTGAGCTCTCTTATGACATCTTCTCTCTCTCTCCTCTCTCTCTCTCTCTCTCTCTGTCTCGCATCGAGACTCGATCGATCGCGATCATCTCGAGGACGAAATTCGGCCGGATCGTTGAAAGGAAAATATTTGTTCCTCCTTCTTCGAGGAGTCGCTCGAGGGGAGCGCAACTTCCTCCTTCCTCCTTCTCCTGATTCCTACCGATACTTTTGACGAGATCTCGACGTGCGCAGCTTGCGTCTCCACCAGCGATCTCGAGACACGTTCCTACGTTGATCGAAGTTTCTTTGTATTCAGTCTTCTGCTTTCTTCCTTTTCTTCCTGTCGAACGAAGTCTGCCGAAGGGTTCGAAGATGGCGAAGGAACGCTTCGATCGTGAGCTACGTCACGCAGGTGAATCCGTGGAAAATTCGAAGCGCTCGCTTTTTCTTTCTGACAAATTTCTTTTCTTTCTCGGATCCTTTGCGGAGTTTGACTTTGCACTTTCCACCCAAAATAAACAGAACCTCCAATGTAAAGAATGTCGAATCAGGACAGTGGATCCTTGATGTTTTCTCCTAATTCGAACCGTTAGGACGAAGTTTCCTGATCCAGGATTTTTCCAATAATCCCTCGTCGACTCAAACTGTCATGGCGTCACATATCAGAAATCGTTTTCCTTTAGATTTGAGGAGAAGAATCGTCGATACGATCGGGGAAGGATCGAGAACAACCGCGTCAAAGATCTCAAAAGAAGAAGGCAAAGTTCGATCGTTTTTGGTCGGTTCCTCGATGACATCAGCTGTCAGGAGAACCACGATCGGTCAAGAGGTTAGGCGGAAGAGCGAAAACACGGTGCGCGCGTGCGACAGGACAAATCTGTCGGAGTAATTGGATCGTGCGTTTCCGTGGTTCACTCGGGGACCAAATAAAAGGAGGAGGAGAAGCAAGCTGCGGTGTCCCTCGTTTGATCGAGGCACGCGCAGACGCTTCAAAAGGATCCGTCGTCTTCGTCGGCTCCTTCCTTCCTTACCCATGGAATCCATTCAGCCGTAATATTCCTTCCTGGCGAGTCTTGATCACCGTGACACGAGCGGTCTTGCCAGAAGAGCCGCTTTTTCAACATGGCGCTGTGGATTTTGACTGCAAACGACTCCCGTTAGTGTTCGTGGTCACAGGACAGCGTAACTGTTCAATGATTTTCAAATAAGTTTCACGACGACCAAACGAATGTCTTCGTATCTGGACACCAAACAAGCTTTTCGGTAAACTTGGTTTTTTGCAGGAAATCTCTCATAAATCGTCTCTTCGTATTTACAATTTTGTTAACAGTTGGAACGTTTGGTCGTCATCAAAGCATTCTTTCCCCCGTTCTATCATACGTATCCCGTCGTGGGGACGCAGTTAACGTGGTCAAGAGCCGGCGGAGCGCGGTGGTCTGGTAAAAGAAAAAAAAAACCCGTTGAAAAACACGAAGGAACGTCTTCCAAAGCCGAGGGATCCGTTCTTTTACCTGAGGTTGTACAACCAGTCGATTCGATGGTCGAATAGAGGTTCGAGTCGACTTTCGGTCTTTCGATGTTTCTCCATTCTGAAATTCAAACCTAGTAGCTAAAACAGTCCAAGAGTTCTCAACAAACAACATGCAATTGGCACATGCGACATACATCTTAAGAAAAACACTGTCATTCGATTTTTTTTTACTAAAAATTCCACCTCGATGAAAAATGTCCTCTATCCTATTGAAAATTCTCTCCTCCCGTTTTTCCTATCGTTCGAACGTTCGAGAAAAAATGTTCGCGCTTCTGTCTCGACACGCCTGGAGGATAATAAAAGAGGCACTCTCGAGGACGCAGCAGGATGATACTCGAGAGCGACACCCACTCGTAGCACCTCGAAGCCAAGGATCGGTTGGGCAGAGCGCGTTGCTTGGGTCAGGAGGTATTGCGTGGCGGTCTGTGGTGGGGATGGAGGGGCATAAAGAGCCGGTCTCTCCTGTTCCGTAGGCTCACCTAGGTAGAGGGACCCCTGGTTACCTACATAAGACCCAGACGGTCGGTCCCCACCACCTCAGTAGAGATCGAGCCGTTGCCGCGTTTACGGGCAGGAGCCTCGATCAACGGAGTGTCTCGGTCGTTCGCGCGTCCTTGCCAAATTTTTCTCGAACGTCTCGGTGTTATCGTCGAACGGATTATGTGAGATTTCGTAGAGTGAGCAGAGTGACTCCTTCCCGCTTATTGTGGATGTATAGGTGACCTCGATACGAAGAGAATACCAGTGAGTAACGTTTTCTTCTTAGGTTCGCGCTTTTTGCCTTCGATTTTCAAGATCGTTCGGCAGGACTGATACCTTCCCGCATGGAAGGTGCAAAAAGAAGTCGACTAGCGATTCTAACAAAATTCATGTACGATAAGTCTTTTGATAAAAGGACAATCGAGACGATCAGTCTTGCGTTTGATCCTCGCTTTTTATTTACTCGTTTTGCGATCCGGCCTTTTCACGGAGGTCGAAAAGAGCGCTTTCAGGAGAGAGGATCTCGAAATGTCTTTCGTTTTATCCTCGATTCCCAAGATTGTTCGATAAGATTGGCATCTTTTCGCGTTAAAGGTGCAAAAGGGAGTCGACGAGCGATCCTAGCGCAATTCTTGTCTTCGATAAGTCGCGCGTCTGACTCTTTTTATTTGCTCGCTTTGCGCTTCTAGGAGAGAGGAATCCCCATGAATCTCACGTTTTATCCTTCATTTTCAAAATTGTTCGAGAAGACCGATCTCTTTTCCCGTGGAAAACGCAAAAGGAAGTCGACAAGCGATTTATTTAAACGCGATTTTTACACGATCGACCTTTTAATCACGACATCTTAAATCGAAGAGAGCGAGACGACAGGATGTCTTTATCGTATGTTAGGATTGCAAAATCGGATAGATCTTCTCGATCCGGAGAGCGGCTTTCTTCGGATGCGATCAAAATCTACGAAATGATCAGCGAGGCGACGAAGAAAAGCTCGTTGACGCGACGTCAAAGAGGCTGACAATCTTCTTATAGGATTTTAACAAACGATCGTTTAATCGGTCGACGGTTACCTCGGTACAATGCGCATTATGGACGAAACAATGATTCGTACCTGCACATTGCACCTATTACGCATGGCTGAGAGGGGTGCCGCCGACCTTCCTACTCCCTTCTATCCGTCCTCTCTCACCGTCTGCCTCTTTCTCTCTCCTCTCCTTGTTCCACCACGGCTCGACTAGACGACGTTAATTCAGGCCGACCCAGAGATATTTGGCAACTGCACTCGAATCGATCGTACGAATTTTCCTCCTTCCATCGAACCCGTTAGCTACTTTGCTGCTTCAATCAAAAATTAAGCGATTTTTAACGGCATCGTTCTTTTTTCAGATTATTTTTCCAAAAATTCAACTTCACCTGTTTCAGATATGTTTTTTAAGGTAGACGAGAAACGTTTCTTTTTCGATTATTTTTTCGTGGTCCGAATTCATTTAAATAGTTGTCGGTACGTCGATGATGGTTATTATTTCACTTTCCTTGGAAAAGACGAAAGAGTGTTCGAGAAAGTCGAATTTAGAAGTAAAACGATACCCATAGGGCACACAGATACTTCTGGAAAATTAATTACCGTCTTCGGTGGAAAAGAAGGTCAGTAGCAACGCTACCGCTGGCTCTTTCGCTTTTTGTTATTGAAAAAAAGAAAAACAGGAAGAAGGAACGTCGATAAATGGAAAAAGCCCCAGGGCCTCGTGTATATATTCTACGTTCCTGCCGAACATGTGTCAATGCGACCGAAAGAAAGGAATCGAATGGTAATTGTCTGTAAAATTGATCGATCGGAAGGAGACGAATAATAAATGGATTCGGAACGAGCGCTTCAGTGCGGCGAAATTAAAAATACGTTATATTCTATCGTTTCATTTCAAGAACGATTTCGTAAGATCGATAGTTTTTTTTTTAAACTTTAAGAAAAATAGCTACTGTACACGAAGCATTTTCGCTACGTTACCTCAAGAGCATTGCCTTTCCTTAATTTTCGTCGCGAGACGTATGGAAAGGCTTCTGCAAAATTTCTTTTAAAAAACGTTGAAACGAAGTTTACCAAGAGTGCTTCTCGTATCAGCGTTTTGCGGAAATTCAGACCGTCCACGAATGTGTTAAACGTTAAAAGGATGTTCTTCGTGGCAAACGTGCCGTTTAATTGGAACCTACGAACGACCGAGTAGGTTAAATTCTACGCGCAAAGTAAGCATGAAAAAGAAGCGTTTCAGACTTGCCAAGCATGCGAAATAATTGAAAAGGTGGCTCGAGTAGTTACGAGCGGCAATGCACCAAACGTTTCACGGCGTCCGAGTTCGTTTCGTTCAAAGAACATTCCCTTGCGAAAATATGATTATCGAATCCTTTGACTGGCCACCGGTTGCCCCTTTTTTCTTTACATGTTTACCTTTTCTATTATAAATTTTAAAAACGCTACTGCGTTTTAATTCGTCAACCAGGAAGCGCTAAAGTAACGCTACAGACGTTTTTGGAAGAATCGATGTTCCACCAACGAGTGAGAAATTAAAGAATGTCAACTTAAATATTTAAAAAAAGATTTAATCGAGAAGTTTAGATAAGAAGACGAAGAGGTCTTCGAACCTTCGATTGTTAATTATCGACCAGCACGCGAACGAGTTTGAGATTATTGGCAATGCGTTCGTCTTTGGTAATGCAATAAGAGGCGGACAACGCGCGGATAGCAGTCAGGTGGTAGTCGAAGTGGCCCAGGCGGAGCGCAAAGGGTTAATAACGCTCGACGATGGTATCTGCATCGAGGAGTGGCGCTGGCAATGGGCTGTCCGAGACTCGGTATCGAGACGATCGTCCGACTAATTGCGAGACGAGAAGGAAGAAAGCAGTGCGAGGAGGGAGAGGAGGAAGGTGATCGATACGAAAGGACGACATTCTCGTCGCGAGTGCTCCTTTCGCCCGTTGGACTTCTTCGATCGTAAGAATGACGACTTTACGATCTTACGGTGGCGCGAGTCGCGCGACGCAAGTCGAAGAACGGAACGAAAAGCGAGCACCACGCGTGTTTTGTCGTACATCTGCCAAGGAACGTATGAATGGCTCAGGAAGAGGGTGAGGGAGAGAGAGAGAGAGAGAGAGGAAAACACGCGAGGAAAAGGTTGGAACAAGAAGGACAAACACGTGGCAAAGGAACGAGCGGAGCGAAACAGAGCCTCGAAGAAACTTTCTTCCGAATTTCGAAGGATCCCGTGGTGGCTTGGCCCTCCCTTCTCCCTGGCCTCATCCCCTCAGTCGTCATGGCTCCTTTGCTCCTATGAAAAGTTTAAACGCTCGGACGTTGGCGCGACAGGACTCTCATTGTTCCTGCCTGATTTTTTTTGGCTTCGTCCTCGCGACGGAAGGAGCCAAGGGCGATTTCGAGGCGAGCACGCGCGCCTCTATGGGGTAAACCGAGCCTACGATTGTTCGCTCTTTTCGTGCTTAAGAATAGCCACGGATTCACAAAGCTGATTGGGTTAATGTACGGAGAGGGATTTTCGGGGCAACGATCGAGCCTCGAAATCGCCTCCTCCTTCTTTCTCGAGTTTCGCGTCGACGACTTATCAACGATTAAACGGCTAGACCGGACTGAGTAAATATCGAAGTGAACAAGCGTTGGTGACCGTAGGGAGCTAAAACAGGCGATAACGATGTTAGCATTAAAAACAATAAACGCTGTCGTAAAGGAGCGAGAAAACATGGGTCTAAGGAAGGATTTAGGCGGCTCGGGCTCATGCGATAGGAATGTCGTTGAAAAGATTAGCACGGATCGAATGAATATCGAAATAAATACGTATGGGCGGCTTCTTGGCGATCATAG
>JAITYT010000835.1:797171-807689 GCA_025433975.1 Liostenogaster flavolineata
CTTCAGATCTTTCCGAACCTGGCGCCGGACGCTCCACCGGAAGAGGAACTCACCGTAAGGGAGTCGAGATACTGGGGCATCCTCAAGAGCGGACACACGAGATTCATGGCGCTACTGGCCGAACGACGAGACGTCCTGTCCGCCGCGGATTACATGATACTCTTCCAAAATCTCGACGAGCTGCTCAAGATCTCGGAGGAGATCAGGGACGATGGTGGCGGCATCGACAGCTACCTATGCCGCGTGCACAGGATCACGGCGGCCTACAGAAGGTACCTGAGCGGTTTGCAGCGCGCCTGTTGCCTGTTGGTCGCCCTCAGACGTAACACGGCCTTCGCCAAGCTGGTATGCGAACCTGCTGTCCCACACAAGAGACGGCCCGACCTCACGGGAGTTTTGTTGCTGCCATTGGAACATTACAGGTGCGATCGATCGTTATCATAGTGGATTTCTCTTCTTTCCATTGCGACGAAGATAAGTGAAGGAGGTGTCCATTAAAACGTCTTTCCAGAGAGATGACGAGACTGTTGGGTCTGGCGTCTCCGAGGAACTGTCAGCAAGCCAGAGACTTAGCTCAGGGATACAGAGAAGCGACGGCGAATGCCGGTGTCATGGAACCACCGCGCGACACCGGTAGGCCGTTACTTAGTCTACAAGAAGTCGAGTCCAGGCTGGTCTTCGCGAGATGCAAACCGTTCACGTTGGCGATGCCTGGTAGGCAATGGTGAGTCTCTTCGGCTTTACTCGGACCCTTCCAGACTTTCAGACTCATTCTAACTACTCGTACGTAAAATAAAATTCACTTTATTCGAGTCGTCAGATTCGGCGTTCGTAAAATTGTCCTAATGACGATCGATAGGCTGTTCGGAGGGGCCCTAGCCAAGGTGGAAGGTCGAGCGCGTTTGCAGCCGTCCTGGGCGCTGCTGCTCACCGATCTCTTGGTGTTCGCTCGTGTCTCGAGGGATCGAGTCTTGTTCGTCACCGAGGAGCCGTTACGACTGTCGAGCATCGCGGAAGCGTGCTTCACAGTGCGAAAGAGACCCACGGAGTTCAGACTGCAGGTCGCCATCAACGGAAATCCGGACAACGGTCAGACGGAAGTGTCGAACACCGGTGGTGGCGGCGGCTGCAGTCCTCACAGTCGACCTCGAAGGCGAGTTCTCGTACTGAGGGCACCCAGTCCAGAGCTGAAGGCAGTCTGGCACAACCTGCTGCAGCGGCAAATGTGAGTAGATCCGTGCGTTTCGAGATCAGTCTCGTCGAGTCCTGATCAGACAGAGTTCAACTTAGTTCGAACGAGACCAAGGCCTGGATGAAACTACGCGCGATCATCCGAAGGATCGATCCATCGAAAGTAGGCGTCGTATCGCGTATAAACGCCCGAAAGACGACTCGTGTCTTACGGTGTTAATGCGTTCAGAGTACATCCCTACGAAGAGAAAGTTCGACTCTGCTTTTCTCCATTCAAGACCAGATCTCAACGAGGCTCATCGCGAACGGCGATTCTCCTAACTTGTTATTAAGTAGCCTCGTTTACATGCACTAATTCCTTGTATTTTAGAATCTATGTAAATACAGGCTATGGTGGAACGCCGAATCTGAGCAGTCCAGAAGAGAGTCCAATCATCGGTAGCAATTTTATGGCAGTTAGAGAGTCCACGGAAAGTCCGCAGGTAAGGACTGCGATAGGTAGCCGATGATGAACGAAAGACGGGGAGATACAGACATTCCATCGACCTGCAGATCACAAGGGAACTTCAGCAACCCGATGAGGAAAAGGAGTCGAGGTCGGGCGAGAGTCTCGACGTAATTTTGAAGGATTCGAGGGAAAACAATCATCTCGCTCAGTGGGTACGCAACTCGCATCAAATTCCACCGCCCGATCACGACGGTTTGCTGGAGGAATGGACGGCAGAGGAGTTGGCAGCCAGAGCGCCCAGGGAGAGCAACGATCAGCCTGTTCAAGATACCACGGTCGAGGAAGTGACGACTGTTAATTCGGACGTTGAACAGCAGAGTACGGCGTCCAGTGCGAGTTTGAGCACCGTCAAGTCCAACAGCATCGCTGCTAGGAAGAATGGAAGTCACGGATCATCCAGGGAGAACTCTACGAGTTCCATCAATATTTGCAGGAGATGCCATAGGTTATTTCTTTGTTCTTCTTTGGTCGAACTTAAGAAGCTCGGGTGTATCCTAAGTTCGATGTCGACGATCGATCGTTCCTCAGGTCGGGCTGTCCCACGCCGCCTTTGCAGAGGGACCCTTTCTCCCCTTTGCCCCCAAAGATATCCGTTTTACCACCGACTCCCGATCTTTGCACGAGACACAGGCTGAGAAACGGTTTGCACGATAGTCCGAGCCACAACAGTCCCAGTTACACGCCCGCGGACGGTAGCACGGAGGATGGGAGCGAGGACGACCTGGATTGCGACGGAGAACTACCTTACAGGTAGTCGAACTCTCACGGGCAATACTCGATTTAATCGTGGGTTCGCGAGACTCGCCGTACCGATTTCACATCCATGTTAACATTAACGTGCGATCGAGCGACCTGGCATAAAGAGAATCATCGAGCTACAAATTTTCTTCCTCAGAGCGTTGAGAAGAATCGGCACCAGGAGCAGCCTGGATCAGGACGACGAGTTGGAGGAGCAAGGGGACGACGACAATCGGGAGACGGAGTCGCCTCCGACGGGCTTGAGGGCATGGACAACTAGGGCAAGTAATTACGTCGTCAGCAAAATGGTTTTGCTGGAACAGTTTAGCGAGGGCGTGGGTGGTTACCTCCTTCATCCACCGGCTCCACCGGAGAGGACGGAGTTCTCTTTGGATCCTAACGACGAGGAGGGCACCACGTCCGGCGCGACATCCGGAGACGACATTTGGGGCACACCGACTTCGGGTGGACCCGATGACGAGAGTTTCACCGCGAATTCGGTAATAATTTTAACGTATCCACGCATTACCGATCGAATCTCAAAGGTACTGGCCACAGTTCGAGCGTAATGTCTGCACGAATGAGAGATCACAGTGACGCAAACGCTTCGTACAGTTTTCCCGATCGCAGAAGTACCGCAGCTTCGTTCCCATTATTGACCCCCCCAAACGGCGTGTGTCGCTCGCATGAGTCTTCCGCGTAAAGTTCAGCTTTGACGAGTGAAACGATGTCGAATGACACGATAACGAACATCTTTATAAACAGATTCGATAAAAATTGAAGTACTTTAGTTTTCTTTTCCAACTGCGCGCAACCAGTCGCGACACAATAAAACAGTCAGTTTCCTGTTAACACAGATCCAAAAACATGGCTACCTTGATCCTTCCTCCGGAATATTCCTTCTCGAGTGCAGGCGTTTTTCGTGCATGCGTTTGAAAAGCTTGTAACTGCACTTTTTACATACAGCCGTAATGCCCTGCGAATTGTCGCCTGAGGAATGAGTGTAGAGAATGAGAAGTCGTTGGTGTAGCGATCGAAAGCGATTCGATAGGTTGGTACCCCTCTAAAGAAAGAAAGAAGCTCGGCCAGTTCGAGCGAATAAGGTCGCAAAGACACGTTTAAACGGCAGAGCACCGAAGCCTGTACCTTCCGTCAGGAGCTTAAGAACTAGCCTGTAAGCTTCGCACGCCTTTTTGCATGACACGCTCGCCCTTTGTTTGCAAAGAATCACTAGCCCGAGCTGTGCCTGACTTCCCTAGCCACCGCCGAACGGCACTGGCACCGCCACGACTGCCTCCGGTGAGGAGAATTATGGACTGAGCCTCTCGACCGAGGACGACCACGATCAGGACTCCGAGAACGAGGATTGCACCCTGCCGGAGCTGAGCATGGATCAGCTGCTGGGTGGCGGTAGCCTCAGTTCACTGAGGTGCTTCCTGGGTAGGAAGCGTTTGGAGCCACTTCCGGAGGAGGAGGACTCACCTGGTAGCGGGAAGCACCAGGTGGGATGGTGGTGACAGCGGTTTCAATCGGCGGCCTCCAAGAACGTCGGCTCGAGCACGGATGCGGTGGAGAGGGATCGTATTTTTGCGAAGTTGAGCCAGGAGGACGAGGAGTTCCGCAGGAAGATCGTCGATCTTCACAGGAAGCTGTCGGACGTGGACGAATGTTCTAGGTTAGGTTCGACGTCACCGGACTCGTCGAAGCACTCGAAGGAGTCGGATCGTTTGAGGGAGTTGGAGTCGGTCGCGCGTAGGGCCGAGGAGACCAGTAACAGGAACGCGGAGAAGATCAGCTTCGAGAGGCTGCAGAAGGAGGCGTACGCCGCGATAGGAGTGACGGAACCGAGCGAAAGGCGAAACAGGCATCGTAGGCTCGATATGCAATACGATCGCAAGAGGCAGATGGAGTTTTTGCAGAGGAAGTCGAAGAGGCTAGAGGAGGAAGCCGACGAGCAAAACGGGGGTAGCCCCACCACCACCAGGGAAACGAATTTCCTTAATCGTTTGAGGATCAAGAGGCGTAGCATGAAGCTACTGAGTTTTTTGAGTGGAAAGTCCGCGGATAGGTCGCAAGAGGAGCGCGCGGCGAAACTGTTGAGGATGTACATGCCGGAGAAGGGCAACAAAGTTCAGAACACTATTTGCATTCATCATACGTCCAGGGACAGACGATTTTGGAAGCTTCGCAGTCGTAGAAGGTCGAGTTCCACATGAGCGGCCACGCGCGTGCAGCGCTAGAATCTTCGATCGACAGGAAGATCAAATCGAATATCGAAGGGAATCACTGTCTCCCCGTTACTAGGACTTCCAAAACGTTCTTGTTATTGACATTTTTTCAATTCTATTCAAACATATACAAATTCGAAGTTGTTTTCATAGTACATAGAATATTTTAAGATTAGAGAAACCTTAGGTTTACAGTTTTGAACTAGACAGTCGTTAGAATCGCAAGAGAATTCTACAGCGAAACGCTACTACTTTCATCGAGGATGGCTAATCGATTAAAAAGCTACGAAATGAAAGAATTATTGCGTCTCGCACAGTAGTTTGCTTGTAAGAGTTTTCAGGAGAAATATCTCTTCCGGAAGATGCAGAACGGCCTAGCGGAGAATTATTAATTATTCATCGTAACGATTTTATTTATGCTCCGACGTGAGACGTATTGCTCGTTCGTACTTAGATTTTCGCCTGACCTCGGTTCCACCCACACCACCTACCCTTCTACCTTCGCCCCCCCACTACATTTACGTAGGTCCGCACGACTGACCCAACGCGGCACACATCTTCCACCTATAACAGGTCTTGATCCGATACATAAAGAACTGGACATTTCACCAAAATTTTAACATTACATTGTTGGTAGATCGTAAGTTGTAACGTGGCTGCGTGGCCATACGCAAAATACAAATAAAGTACGTTATTTGTTCAAGGGTTTTATTCTTACTTTCCGAATACTCGTAGACGTTAAATTAAATTTAAATAAAAACTACGAATGCTTTACCACAGGATATCGTGTATTTAAGGGTGAACATTCCGTGACATCGTTCAAAGCAACAGTCCTTTGTCCCATTGTAAACGTAGATATTCTGTCATTTGATGTCTGGTGAATTGTTTATTGCTATTGAAATATTCTTCGTGTGCCTTTAAACGTTCCGAATCGATTTTCGACAAGTACACCTTCCCATTTTCATGCAAGTAAATTGACTGTGAATCATTGAAGTCTGGCAATTTATCGGGTAAATAAACAGGCGTAACTTTGATGAGGTGTTTTATATCCCAAAGAAGCTTGCACATCTCTGGTGTATTCTTCACAACGACAGGATGATTATTCTATTTGTTAAACGATTACGTCGATTACATATACGGAAGAACATAACTACAGAAAATAGGTAACGTTCCTTACCCTCTCTTCGAACCCTAATTTAATAAGAGCGTTCTTGTCCCAATATGGATTTCCTTTGAACGGTTTCACTCTATGAACCATCAACAGTTTTGTCGGCGTAATCGGCGGATCTTCGTGATTAGGATTTCTAACATCGGATTCAAGGTTAGAACGTTTTTATTATTCAACGTTAAATTTACCATAACCTTACGTACCTTGGATAATATTTGATCAAACCGTATTTAATATAATCTTTATCCCATTTCTTTGGAATCCATTTTGCATAATTGCGTGTAGTCGTTATCAAACATTTCATACCACTCGACATGCTGTCACTTGCTATTTTTTAATCTGGAAATGAATAAAAGTAATATTTTTCATAGGTTAAGCCAATAGGTTAGGAAGTCAATAACACAGAATATCGACACGTAATGTTACAATAATCTATATTTACCTATCTACAGATACATAAGCTCGGTATCGAGCTGTAAATTCTACGTCCTTGTATTTTATTCCTTTTCTTATTTTTACGTTCACTTTAGAAAGAACATTAACAATGCCAATCAATGCACGTGAATTTCATTGAATGTAAAAATCTCTAGACTAAGGTGACGCCTAGCGGCAGAATGTTGAAAGCTCGCGCGTATCTATGGTCGATAAGTTCGCGTTAGCGGTAAATAAAAAATAAGTCAATGAATTTACATCGAAGTCGATACAACGTTTTATTTTCTCGTCGTTAATTCCGACAAAGTAAAATCAAATTTGACATGGTTCGATTATTCAAAATTCGATAGAGTTACATGAATTATTTACGCGACAAGCGTTCTTATATAATTGAACGTATTTTACATTCCCGTATTTATATTTCATTGTTAAAAAAAGTATTTGTACGACACTACAGGCAATCGTTTAAAATAGATCGTAACTTAAAGTACAATTTGCTCTCGATTACGGCCGTAATAAGAAAAAAGCCACGAGCGAAACCACTTTTTTAACTAGTAATTTTTTCAGATTCCATCAAATGATCTTAAGTGCTAGTCTAAAATAAGGGAGTAATTTGCATATTATTTTTTTTCGTAAAAGGATACAAAAGATACCGGATCAGAGGCCGGCGTGCACGAAGGAGTGACGGGATTCCATCGGGGTTCGAGGGAAGAAGGGAGTTTGCAGAAAGGGAGGAGGCGAAAAGAGGAGAAAAGAGGTGAAAAAGGTAAAGAAAAGCTTGTGTCAGCCAGTAATGAGTTTCGACGCGTTTCGGTGGATTCGTGTGGTGGTGGTGGCGTCTGAAAATTATTCGAAGCGACTAACCTCGAGGTTGCTACGCGTTGATTTCGATGGTGAATGCAGCCTGCACCGACATAATCTACGAAGCCGGTCGAGACGAGGTGAAGGAAGCGCCTGGATGGAAAGGAGAAGATAGTGTGGGGTGGAGGTGAATAAGGGCCACACACACAGTGAATGAGTGTGTGAGAGAGAGAAGAGGCGAAATAGTGGGTAGACGGTGGTTGCAAGAGCCACGGGATTTAGGGGAATGAAATACCCAGACGAGTTTATTAAAGCCTGGAAGATACGGTCGTGCCACGGCATGTTTCGAATATGTCTTTTGAAAGGGCCTGCGCCTTAAACGCGCGATGCCAGGAGCGTCGACGTGCCTCGAATGCACCCCCAATTCGAGCTATCCCATTTATTCACAGGCAAAAGCACAACATTAATGTCGATACGAGATTGGCGATCGGCTTTTCATGGAAACAACCGCTGTTTTGAGTTTGCTGGATTTTTAGGGTTTGGTCGAAGTTTAATCGCAAGATCGGAATAGTCGGTCGAAAAGTTGAATTTTCCATCTTTCGTTGATCTTTATCCTTTGATTTCTTAAGATCGCAGTATCGTTGGTCGTTTTCGTCTTTCTCGAAAGTAGAATCGAATGGTTGTTTGTTCGCGATCAGTCGACGATTCGATTTTTTGTTGATCTTTATCCTTCCATTTTTTTTTGCAGAATCGAAAGAATTGAAACGGTCGTTGGTTCGTAATGGATTAACAATTCGACGATTTATTGTCCGAGTAAACGGAAGAAAGCGATCAAATCGGATTGTTCCATTGAAAATCTTTTGGGTAATGATTCGATGTTTGCCGTATGACGTTTTAACGAAGTAACGATCAATATTTGATGTTTCAATTTCGCGTACGTTTGGGTTGAAGCGTTTCCGTGCGTGATACACCGTGCGATCGAATGTATTTTCATCAGAGTCAACAAAAGTTTTGTAAACTTCCTATCGATTCTTTCCGTTCGCCATAATAATAAAACTAGTTTCGAAGTATTCTAAACTATTTTATCAGCGTGTCCACGGAGAAATCTCGCTATCGACTGCAACGCACAAGGATTCGTTTATTTTTTTAAGTACTGAAATCCACAGATCATCGCAGCGACACTTGGACGAACGATCGAATAAACACGTTGCAGGTAAATCGGGTAACGCTTAATCTTCGCGATGTCGCGTACTCTTGCTGAACGGGCGGCAGGGATATCGATATCGGAATCCATTTCTGGAGTAGTTGGTGTTTAGCCGGAAGTTTCCAGCCGGCGAAATTATTCAAGCGAAATCCGGCGCGCGACCGCATCGCGCGGTCGTATTTGCGGTTAAAACGTCGATTAGATCGTGATTTATGGGGACGGTGACACGTTTCTGTACGCTTACGGCCCCGACGGAGTTCAATTACGCGATAGCGAGGGCGAAATTCCATTTTGTGTGCGTCGATCGAACGTAGGACGGGCGAAGGGCCACGGAGGGTCAGAGAAAAAGAAGGAGAAGGCAAAAACGGATCGAAGCGAAGTGGATCCTGAGCGAGCGAACTCGAAGACAAAGAAGGATAGAAGGGTCGAGTTTTAGAGTCAAGAGAATGAGAGGGAGTGGTCAAAATGGCGTAGTTACGATTGAGAAAAAAGAGACTCGAAGACAAGGACGATTTCTGCATTTGTAACTTTCGAACTATCGATACATTTCTCCTCTTAGCATATTTATGTGTTACGCGATGTTCGATCGAACGATAGATATTCGACGATGTAAATTCGAGGGAAGCAAAACAGTGGAAAACGTCACGCAGAATTTCCATCGTTTCAATGACATTACGTGGATGCTTTGAACGAATTATCGCTTTTTGATCGACCGGAATGTAATTCTGGTAAACGAAAGACCGACTGACGCAACGACGAATTGATGTTTGCAGATGCGTCGAAAGGTCGGTCGTTACCGATGAAACTTGACATACGTTGGTTGTCAATCGAATTCTCTAATTAAACATCGATCGGATCGATGTAACTCGAATTGCTCTCATGAAGCGTGTCGCATCGTTAGGTGCGTTCGCTCGCGATCGATTTGCCAAAAAAAGGGAGAATTTATTCCGAGTAAGTGAATAATTACGAGTTTCTTATTAGCGTGTGTTTCTCTTCATCAAAATTCAGTCGCGACGATGCGTGTATCTTATGAGTAATTTATATATTAGGGGAACTAAAAAGTAATGTATTTGCGGAAATTAATATTCGTTTAATATCAATTGGTTGATCACGTACACCGAAGTTGTGCAAAATATTGATTAAAAAAGCATTGATAACGAAGGTGATTACACCATTGACTCGAAATAAAAATATATTATAAGATTATTTATTTTAATTTGACAAAAAATACAACCTTACTTTTCGATTTCGCTGATAATCGCGCATTGTTTCTTTCTTCCGTAGATATCCTGTCTTAGTACTTACGTACGTGTATGTCGTAAAGCTAAAGATCGATCGAGAGGGGGGACCGGCTCTTTTGCCTTATCTCATTTCGTCCAATTTCTTTTACCGGTTAACGTCTTGGTAAGTATAACACATGCAGGTATTTATTTTGATTTTTTGTCTTTCTTCTCGGTGACGATGTAGCGTTCGTATTGTCACTTCTCTTCGTACTTTATGAAGACAGCAGCTAAGATTTGACTTGAGAGGCACCGGAAAGCAATCGTGATAAAGATTTATCGTTGCGTTTCGTCCATTTCGTTTAATTTTGCAGTTGCGTTAGCTCCGTGACTCGAGGATGGAATTTGAGTTTGCCCTTAGGTACGAGGCCGGATGTAATTCAATCGTAGCTAATGGACCGTGCGAGTCGAGAGTACCATAGGTGGGTAATCTCGTTTCGGTGCCATTGTGAACGACGACGACAAGGACGATGACGGCGAGAACGAAGATGTCGGCACATCCGCGTTTCGAATATCCTTCGTATGGATTCGTGTGATACTAATATCGTCGGATAATTAATTACCTGCTTTGTGTTTCGTTTCAGGTCTTAGGTCGAACAATAACGTTTGCAGCTTCTGATCAACTGGGTCAATTGTTGGATTTTCCCTTTTGCTCTACGCTCGAACCTTTGAATTTACATCGCGCCAAGAAAAAAGGTAAATTAATATTCTTTAATCGGTAAAGTTTTCCCCTTCGATTTTCTTAGAGGTAGCACGAAATTTTGTCTTAGCTTTTTTAAGTTTAATATAAAGGGATTCAACAGATTCGTCGTTGAAAGCTTTTTGCTGTATTGGCTGTTATCGTAATTGCTTCTGATTATGAATTCTTTCCATTGTTTAATCTTTTTTAATAGGTTGTTACTGTTCCTTTTTATCTGTAAAATTATTATGTCAAGGTGATCAGGATTAATTTTAATCTTTTTTTTTTT
>JAITYT010000835.1:807785-835237 GCA_025433975.1 Liostenogaster flavolineata
TTCGCAACGAATGTATGTAATCAGGATTATGTAATCCTCGTTTTTTCATTTCAAAGTGCAATTACGTGCTTACAATGACCTGATGCGCGAATTATATCGCATCGATAGGATTTGTTTCGAACGCTGACGCATTGAGCAACGCGATGATCCTGATGCAAAGCTCGCGATTATTCTTTCTTGAACACTTTGAAATTTTGCTCGATAACCTTTTGCCACCTTTTTGGCAACTTCACGATGTATAATCATAGCAGTGACAGATATTATTAAGAAAAGACATAATACCGTCTGATCAGTAAAACCAACATTATCAGGTGTACCAGAAAGTTTCGTTAAATAGTGTCGTTTCAGCATTGAATCTTTCGATCATTACGTCCCTACATATGTGCGAAGAGGTGATTAGTAACGATGGAAATTATATTAGCCAATAAATATTAATTAATGTATCGAAAATGTATTAGTTCCTTTTAAAAAACGGACAAAATTTTCCGGTAAATCTAATACTTTCCTGCCAATTCAATATTTCTCTTCCGTATTTTTTTATCGATCCACATATATGTGAATTCGAATCTCGTAAATTGCAAACGCTCTTTCGTTTTTAGAGTAGACTCAGATTTTCCTCCATGTTAAATCGATCTTCTCTTTCATCGATCTCGATCCAAAGACGGTGATAGTATCTTGCGCGATTTTATCGTCGAACCGGCATAATTTTATCGTAATTCGCGGCCGCAAAGTATCGCTTGTCCCGCATACCATCCGGTTGATCGAGCGTACCCATCAATTAGACAACGATTAACCGTACTTTTTAGCCGTTTCTCGCTCGGTTTATGCGTCGTGTTTGAGAGTCGCACGTCTACATTCTCTCGTTACGTAGGAAAGGATGAAGTTGAAGGCTTTCGCGTGGTCGGAGGACTTCGATGAAGCGAATTTCATCTTGAAAAGGAAATATGTGATCGTTTTATTATCGTTATTCTATTTTCTGGAAAAAGTAATTATTGGTTTGGCAGGAAAGTAATTTTCCACAAATGGATGACGTTATTTTTTTTTTTTATATGACTTCTGTCACCGTTATGATTACGAATCGTGAAAATGCCAGAAAGATAGCAAAAGGTCATCGAACAAAATCGAAAATATACAAATTAATCGAAGTTCGTTATTTGTATTGAAAATTGAATTTTATTTCGCACTAAGAAAACAGAAATTGCTTTCTTGCCGATCCAATAATTCTCTGATTTTTTAGCTTTAGTCTTATTTATCTATTTTTACGCCGAATCGTTTTCTTTCCCTTTTTTTTATTTATTATTTACTGCTTTGAAACTTTCATGTCATTTTGAGTTATTTCCTTTTACTCCTAGGGATCTCCCTATACATTTATCTCACCCTTTCGCATTTTTGATGTTATTGCGACCTTTGGCTTGTTCTCTCGGGTATTTTCCATATTTCTTTGTCTCCGTAATAACGCGAAACTTGTATAAATTTAGTAAAATAAATTTTTCCGTATTTTAAATTAAATACAGAAAAAATAAGCGCCCTTTTTTAAATCTGATTCCAGAGTTAACATTTTAATTTGCCGTGTAAAACTCAAAGGATGAAGGTAAACGGATATCGTTTTAGGAATCCTTTCACGTTTACCAGTGACTTTCTTTATTTTCTCATGGATAAGGGTAGGAATGAAAGGTATCGAGCACGTTGAAACTTTTCGATAGATTTATTTTACGGTTGTTACCTTTTACAAGAAGCATCGTTTCAGATACGATATCGTATTTTCCTCTATTTGGTGTAAATTGAAGCCGATCCATACAAAGTACCATCGTAGTCCTACTTCGAATCTCGGATTTCCTTCAGAAATGTTTGACTTTCTCATTGCTCGAATTATAAATGATTCGTTTTTACGTTGCGTTGGAAAGAGATAAATACCCTCGTGTTTCTTATCATAAGCGACATTTTCGATCCAAATAATATATGTCAAATCATTTTTCAAAAAGTTCCATTTGATTATCGTAGATTTTAGAATGCTTCTTTAAGTCATGTTCCATGCATTTCCGTGTGAAATTGTCATTAAATTTGCTACAAATCGCTCTTTTCTTAGCTCTTTCAATGCTATCGTAACTACGTTGATCTATTGAGCTGACAAAAAAGTAATTTCGATTTTCACAAAAGATGGCGTTATGTATTTTTTTGCATGATTACTCCTAGTGTTATGATCTTGAATCGCGAAGTTGCTAAAAAAAGAAAAATGGCAAGAGATCATTGAACAAAATGGAAAATACATAATTGATTAAAGTTCATTTCTTATATAAAAAGTTGAGTTTTATTTTACACTAAGGAATCGAAATTATTTTCTTGCCAATCTCAATAACAAATCGAATCGAACGAATGATTTTATCCTGTCTTTTTTGTCTGTGTAGAGGCCTCGAAGTAGCGAAGAGAAACTCAACGAGTTTCTAACAATATGAAGTCAAGTCGAAAGCAACTAGATGCAATATGAATCGTATTGATCGTCCCTAGGGAAGTTTTTGACAGCTTTGACGTCGTTCGACGTTGCCATAAATAGAACGACACAACGTTTACACATCTTGCTATACTAATAACGAGAAATATCGTCATTCGTTTAGGTGGACGTCGAAACTTTCCACGCACGGATATCAAAGTTCTCGTCATTGCGTCTCGAAACTTTTGCGTTTCAATTCCAAGTGCAAATAGTATCGTCGCGGCTTTCGTTGGACGTGTGTCGATTCGTCGATGGAGCATGAAACAATTTCGTAGAACGTTCAAGAAAAAGGGCTGCCTTGTACTTTCCGGAAAGATTTTACTGCCTCTTTGATGCCTAGTAAACTTTTTTATACGCTCCCAAAAGGAATCGTTTAAAGTTTCAAAGAATTCGAAATAAACGGAAGATCACATCGATTTATATCGAAATACTTATGGAAATCTACGAAATTTAATTCAGCACCTTCCAAACGAATCGGATGATAATGTAAAAGCTGCAACGTAGAAAATAATAAGTTTTTACATAGGAAATAAAATTTGTATGTCGTTTGTACGCCGTTTATGAGTCGTTTTAACGCATTGAAGATACGGCTTTGAATGAAATCTTTTTTGACGAATTTCATTATTATTCAAGCACAGGCATGTTAATTGCATACAGGGTGAGATCCATCGTTCTCATCGTGGATAAGCTGCTCAACGACCGTGCGGTCGATTATTCGCGCAATATGTTTTCGAATCGATGCATCATATTACGCGCCATTGAGCTGATTTCTAATGTAAGTGAGTGGCACTTCGTAACATCACGTAACTCACGTTTCGCATAGTCACGATGCAAATAGCCCCGAAAATTACACCGAAATTCGTGGAGCACAGTGCGCACATGTAAACAGAAATTATTTCTGTTCTGGAAAATTCATTGAGTTTGTGTTGTAAGTAGTTCGGTTTGCTTCACAAACAGATATTTATTATGCGTTCTGAATTGTTAGCTATTTGTATAAATCGTCTTTTAAATTTCAGAGGTTGCTTTATCGGTATCATTGTTTTGGCAGTATTGCTTGGGTGTACGTTTTATTGATTGTATTAAACGTTGTAACGACCTTGACGAGGATTAAGAATTTTGTGGAGGAATTTTAGAGTTATTTATCACTGGTCCTAAGACCAAGAGCGAAATATAATTTCGGTTGTAATTGTTTCTTTATAACATATCCTTTATAGTTTATTAATAAAAAAATAACGTCTGCATCAGGTCAAGGTAATTATTTACGCTCGAAGAATCTCTGATTACGTTCATGTTTCACTTTGTAGAAGTTACTCCTTTTTCTAATAATTTTAATCTGATTTATGTAGTTTGTTTATTCTCTACACTCATATAGAATCACGAGAAGTAAAGAATTGATTTTAAATGATCGGTAAAGAAATAAGAAAGCTATGTAAGACACTTACGAACGTTTTCACTATTTTCAAAAATTATTCGCTTTTCATTAATTTATAAACGCTCAAGACCGTTTGAATTTCCATCGTTTAAGAGTCGAAAAATTACTCGAGTGGTTGTGCAAGGGACGACGAATTACGAATCAAAGCGATTGTTTAATTTTACGCTCGGAACAGCCACGAACGTTATTTTCTCGTCGATTCGTTCCTCGAGGCTCTTTGTCTTACCAAACAAATATATTATATTCGCATTTAAGGCAGAATTCACTGGACTGTTCATAAAAAGGGGAGAAAAGGAAAAGTGGATTCAGTAACGAGGATAATTTTCTTGAAGTGTTTCGCGTTTTTACCGATCCAACGGAATTCGGCAATTTAGAAGTTCGTTTCAGTTTCAGTGAAAGAACGACGAGTGCTCGTCGAGTGCAGTTAAAGCGACTCGATACGTCGCTTAACGAGGATATTTGTAAAATCCCTTTGCGAAGGATCCTCGTCGCGTTTACCGACGCTATTCACCGTCTCTCTTTTTATGTCTTTCTTTTTAACTATCTTGGCCAACGACCGTGATTACGCTTGCCTGTTCTCTGTAAATGAACGTAACTTTCGTTATACGATAAAATTCGAAATAAAATTCACGTTACCGATGACAGAGGTAGAGTGTAATAATTGATTCGTTAATAGAAAAAAGGAAAGACACTCGTTGTGCAGCAAACGTTACGCAATCGTATCGATCAAATTATTTTCGAAACCGAAATTATCCATCGAATGCCAAAACGTCACTAAACGCGATAAATTTGCACCAAGAGACACTGTAAGGATATTTAAATAAAAATAAACAATTCTATGGCTCGTATTTTTTTTTCGATTTCAGTACTTCGTCGTCGACCTGTTACGACGAGTTGTTCCTTCGATAACTCGTTTGATTCGAAGATGCGCGAGTAAGAATCAGATATCCGTATTAATTTACAGGATTTATACGTATTACTTTATTCGTAATATCGCATCAATTTTTGTCGAGGTAAAGATTCAACAATTTATGCTCCGACTCCAGGCATTACGATACCATATTCTACTTATTTCAGATGTAGCTTATTCTTAACGTTAAAGGGTAATTTATGGAACTCGGCGACATTTTCGTTCAAAAGGATCCTAGAACGACGTTAGGAACTTTGTGAAAAGCTACGGTACCTATAACGTTCCAGGTTACGACTTTTCTCCGGACTTCTCACCCTAGTTTCCGTAAAAGTGGAAAAAGGATTGGAGTTTCGAAAGGTCCGTACGTACGTTATCTTCCTTACCTGCGTCTTTACCTATCCATCCGTCTATTTATTTTTCTAGCCACCTACGTGCCAACCTACTGACCCACCTACTTACACGTCCTTTTATCAACTTTTCGACACTTGTTTTGGCACCTCGTCAGATAATATACAAATCTTCCCACTACGAGACTTTCAATCGAGAAAGGGAAAAGAGAGACAATCTCGATGACTCTCGTGGTATTTCAGGAAAAACGCTTGTTTCGAACCCTGGCTTGACCTCCGCTCGTTCGAGTGTTTGTTGCTGCTCTTGCAACCTCTATTGCTGTCATTGGCGAAGCAAAGGGTGAGAGAATAGAAGGGGAAGAGGAAAGACGTCGACGAATTTTAATCAGGAATCGTGCGGGCTGAAGAAGTTAGTCGAACGGCTTCAAGTATCGCACGGGGTAAGCGATTTCTACGGATATTCTCATTTTTCTCTTGGAAGCGCGCAACTGCTGGCTACGAGCCTCGTTACGAGTAGAAGGAGAGAGCGAATCCGTGGTCACGTGCTCGAGTATCTCCTGGCAGGAGGTAGAACTTTAGACCTTGTTATTTCGACTGCTCGTTATACGTTCTCCCGTTTTCATTCCCGTTCCCGTTACGAATATGGAATCTGGATTTGGATTTTTTCGATGCGTTGACCGATCGTGAACAGAAAATTCCTGTGAAAACTGAAAAGTATTGAAAGCAATGATGTTACAGAAAACTAACATCGAGGATGAAAGGTTTTGATTGGAATATTGTGGTCTTAAAAGGAAGCCAAAGACTTTAGATCACAATCAAATCGAATTTATTGGAAAGTCGATTGCTGTTCGAAAAAATAAAAGAGCAGGAAGATAAGTTGCAGGAATTTGCTCGATTTCAACGCGGTAAGTCACAGTTTTTTTAAGATGCTGCTCGCGCCAGCAAGTTTCCTATGCAAAGCAACAAATCCTTGGAAAGAGAAAGACAGAGAAAGGGGAGAAAGAAAAGATGGTAGAGATTACTGGAGATCGAGAAGCTTCTTCGAGATATCCTTCAGCGTGGAACTTCGCATCTTGGGTGACGTCCAGAACATCATGCTTCTCCTACCACTCGTGTTAAAGCGCAGCACAGCAGCTTGGATTCACGGCTGCCAACTAACTTTCTCTCGGCTATCTAATTGAGTTTTCTCGCCAATTATGTTCGTTCTCCTGTTCAACGATTACTCTCATCCTTTTTGTCTCTTTACTTCTTTCCCCCTCAATTTTTCTTTTTTCCTTAGTTTGACTTACTTTCATTCTGATTACATCCTCTGTTCTACTCAACAGTCGTAAAAAATCAATCGTGTGCAATCAAGTGTATACACCTTATCTTCGTCTCATGTTCATCTCCATCTTCATCTCATCTTTATCTGATTTTCATCTCATCCTACCTCATCATTGGGAGGAAGCTGGGTAGAGGCTGGGAGGAGCCTGGGGAGATAGGACATTTCCTTTCATCTCATCTTCATCTCCATCTTCATCTCATCATCATCACATCTTCATTTCATGTTCATCTTATGTTCATTTAATCTTTATCTCATGTTCATTTTATGGGATGTGGGATGAGATGAGATGAGATGAGATGTGAAGTGTTGAGAGGATGGTAGTGCCTTAAGCTTAGCCTACTACATATTTGTTTTGCTAATATTGCTTGGATCTTTACTATGTCTCAATGTTATTTATTATCTCGATAATTTTTTAATGCTATTAATTAGTACTTTAGCTGTTATCAAATTGGACTGTGACAGTTCCAGTGTGAGCAGAACCAACTATTGGAAGGATGTCGATCAAGATTTCGCTAGCTCGATTCGGTTGCTCTTTTATACTTAATTTTCTACAGTCATTGAATTATCTATTTAATTAATTAAAGAATTGCAATGTGAAATAGAATCGAACGAAAGTCAAATTCAGATTGGAAAGTAGCATGTATATTAGTTCTCTTCGTGGGAAACGACTGTTACCAAAAAAGATTTGCTCTTCATGGGAAACGTATTGTTACATACTTATGTAACAGGTCCTCATCAGTTTAGTGGGTCCATTCGAATAATTGTAGCTCTACCTTTTGACAATTGTAGTTTAATTACTTTTACAAATGTTTTAAATTTCTCGGGTGAGACTCGGGTAGTTATTATTGATCGATATTCGTATGGTCTTTTGAACATTACTATATATATCGTACAATAACGAGCTAATGGCTGTCGTTTAAAATGATGCATACGTGAACATTTATCGATTGATATTTATTCTAATGTCGATTTTACTCGGGTAGACGTTATTCGGGTAGTCGTCACGTGTTTTAAGTGGAGTTGAACGAATTGCTTATTTACTCGTTGGAGATCTGAATGCAACGACTTCGACGCGACGAGATCAGGATAATCGATATTCGAACTATGCAACACGTTTGTGTACCCATGTCCAATAATAACAAGTTAATAGCTTTGTTATTTGGAAAATTGTACATTGGCAACTATTTTATATGCATAGTGATTTCTTATCTCATCGTCAATGGTATAATGGCGATTTTTGGAGATTGTTTTAACTATTTAATCAAGTGTTTCATTTTTGTATAGAACTGAAATTTTATTTTAATTTCTGCATCATATACATTTTCTTTATATTTGGAATTGAGGACAGCAATATTTCTTATTCATTTCGTGTTTGTCTACTTTCATTATATTTCCTAGCAGTTGTTGACCCAACTACACTTTTAATTTTCATTAGACGTTTAAATTGCTAATGATTCCAGCTATATTTTAGATACGTTAGCAACCGTAGATACGAATCTTTTCACATTTTTCTCTTTAAAAAGAAAACGTTGTTTCAACGGACCCGATTTGTCTTTGCGTCGTTTTTGTTCTCCTGTAATTCTTTATCATTTACTCAGAACCTGAACGTCAACGTTCTTGGTAACTTTGTTAGCTTCCATGCGATGTGCACCGTTCAAATTTTCTTGACGCGGTTCTATTAATCATAATTAAACTCTTTGTTCCGTACATTTTATCCATAGAAATTTATTCTATTATAATTCCATTATAAAAAAGTAATCTTCATCGATCCACTTAATTTCAACTCAATTTTATCAATCTGCTTTCAGTGTGATTTAACTCCTCTTTATCACGTACAAACGCGCCTCGTAGCGAATTTATTCCTCCTTCGTTCTATTAAAATATCGTAATTTTTATAGGATCAGTTTTAATTCGCTTTTGACATTACTTTTTTACTCGTTCCATAGCCTGCCTTCTGTTACCTTTTTTGCTTTGTACCCGGCTATCAAGCCGAATTTTGAAGTTTTGATAGATTCTTTTTTAAAGTTTTATGCTTCGCGAGCAAATTCATCCAACGATTTACCCTATCGAAAGTGGAAGAAAAATCAATGAACTTTACTAAAAGATTATACAGGAAACGCGAGATATAAAGAGGCCGTTTTCGTCGTAATGATATGGTGGCAATTAAGGCATTCAACTCGTCTTACGTAATACGGAAACGATCCGTGTAATGCGCGGGAAAATTTGAACGATTACCGTCACGACTTCGGCGTAGACGAGGAGTACTTTGTTTTCCAGTTTTCCATCTTCCACTTTCAAGAGTTAAGTCGATTTCAGCTGTTTTTTTAGCCGAGTCTCGACTTGATCTAGGGAATCCGTCTTTATGGCATCGGTCGAAGTCACGATGTCTCTTTCCTGTACGCACGCACGCAAGCAAGCACGCACGCAACGAAGAAAGGCTAAGAGGGGATAACGCTGACTGGCGGTAAAGCGTGACGCGTGGTATACGCCATTCGGGTCCGCGCGACAGCCTGACGCGAATCGCTCCGATGTAAAGTCAGAAGTCATCGAGATATCGACCATCTCGTCTCCGTCATCGTTGTCTTCGTCGTTTCTTTCGGTCTTGGCCTTCCTCGTATTTATTTACGTTGCTGGATCGTGGTTTTAAAATTACGCGCGTACGCGCGTCTTGTTGATCCGCTTCAAAAAATTCGGACCTTCGTGGAAAGAGGATCGGACGGAAAGAGAGATGCCTTTCTTCAAGAAGCTCAGACGATTCACGCGGCATAAGAGTGAGTCACGCTCTTTCATTTCGATTATCTTCGCCGTTTAATTTTTCGATTACTGTAAGTTCTTGACGTTTCTCTGATCATTCGATGAATAAAAGAGACGAGAGAGGCTCTTGAATTCGTAGTTTTCTTAGAATCGTCTTATTTAGTTCCTAATTGAAAAGTAGATAAGCGTTCAAGATTAACGTTTGACAGATAATAAAAGTGTACGAAACATGTACAGAAGTGTTGTGTAAACTGTTAGACGAACGTCGAGTTTGTTAAGGTCAAGTAGGTTGATTTATCGAATGATTTCTACTTCGATTTTGTTTTCTACTTTTTTTTTGTAGCTTTTTCGTTTTTCCAACGAATTTATTATATAATTATTGTAAAGGCAGGAAAATGTTGCTTTATAAATAAATCGATGGAACACATTCTGTTTGAATTTTCTTATTTCACGAAATCGATTTTGGTGAAACGTTCTTGTCGTTATTGCTTGAGAATTCGTAAATCGGTTTTGTTCGTTCGTTCGTTGGTTTATCAATCAGCTCATTTGGTCGAGTATCTTGTCCATCGATTCGTTCGATCGTATCATCACGAAGGAAGCACTGCGTTTTCCTTAACTGATATGATAAATCTGGTTGTCATTAGGTCGTCGAGCGAAATCTACTTTCGCCGGGAAATCAACGTAAATCGAGATTACGACGGATTAGAGACGAATTTCCTTTGGAAAAATCCGATTTTTCTTCTTTCGAAGGCGCTTCGATTCGATTTTGCCCTAATTGCAACGTAATTTCGAACTAATTCGAATCATCGATGTAATTTGCACCCATAGAGACGCGAATATACGAGTTAAAGAAAAATCTAGAGAACGAGTTAATGTATTACTTGAAGGAAAAGTCTGTTTTTAAAGAGTTAAAAACGTTTGTCTTTGATTAGAAAATTACTTCTTCGAAGATATATGAATCATCAATTAAATAATCGGAGGATACGTGATATTTTCCATATACTAATTTGTAGTACGTAAATTAATACTGACCGCTGACACGGAGATACGTATTGCATGTTTAATTAACGCCATCGCACGTTACGATTTTGCAAATACGAAGCATTCGATTTCAATATTAATATAAATTTAGTTCGCATCGACGATGATAATATAAAAATGAAAGAAAAGTCAATGGCTATCGTATACATATTCATATTTTCATCAGTTTTTTTTTTAAGCGTTTGTCAGCTCCTTTCATTTACAGATGTACGAGTGATTTTTATTTTATTTTACGCTCTTCTCTTGCCGTTCTAGGCAATTATTAATTTTTATTTAAATTCAAGAAATTTGTCTTCAACGAAAATATGTACGGGTCGTTGTGCCCGATAAGGAGTAAAAATAGAATATCGAGCATCATACGTACGATCTTGTAAATTAAGTACAGTATGCTTCTTCTCGTATTCTCTTCCTCGTTTACATGGTTTAAATCCTAATTATACCTTTATCGCGTAGAGCCACGGAACAATTTGCCTTTCACCTATATGCGCGACAACCTCGTCTCGTATTTTCCATGCGATCACTCGATGATTATTTGGCGTTGCGCGTGCGTTTTCCCCTTTTGCAACCGCGTGGTTTCTCAGCCTGCAATTTTCGCAGGCAGGATTACTTTACATAATACCACGTTTGCGATAAATACGGTTTTCACTTTTACATTTTCTCTCTTTCTCTCTCTTTATTTCTTTCATTCTTCGCCTGCCATTCAATTTTTTACGATTGTCTGCGTTCGTGGCATATTTTTTTCTTTTTATTTTATTATAATCGACTGTTTGAAAAATTGAAGAGTTTGAGAATCGAAGGTCGAAAATCGAATTCATCTAGCAAAAGATTATTCGGTAAATATTTTGTTTGCGTATAAAATCACATTTCGATGGGTTTCGATCATCGCTTTATCGTTATATCGTTGTTTATTCAAACACGTTTGCTAGGTGGAAAGAGATAAAATGTTGTATTTACTTCACTCGTTGATTTTTAAAAGTAATTAAGATAATGACTGTCATGCATTAGGCGTTTGGAGTTTTATCACCTGTTCACGCCATAACGCGAATATAATTACAGACCTCTCGATACGATCGAGATTGGTTATGTGATATGTGGCGTGCGAATTTAGATTGGTTGTCGGACAGAAATAATAATTTGGAAGAGCATCAAATGGACAACAAAGAACACGAAGCGATTTTTATAAAATGTTGGAAAAATAATATTGTCAATTTAATTCACAAAATTTGTACGTTTCATCGTTAATATTACCATTTTTATTTTTCCATTTTCGTATCTCTTTGCATGGTGGATGAATATATTTTGTGTAATTCGTTTACGTTCGAGTACATTTTTTTTATGTTCGTTGTTAATTTTTCGATTAACAGGACACGAATCGATCGATGCAGAACAACGCAGCAACTTTCAGTAACGAAAGCATAGTAAAAATTATGCGAGAACGCGACCGAATATAAACTCTGTCGTCGTGATCGTAATGCCTGTTATTATAATTTCTTTCGTTCGCACGATCGAACGTAAGAAAAGCTGGTAGACGTAAAGTTGGGTTAAAACGCACGATCGATGTGATACGGTGTAATTTTCGATTTACGACTCTACTGAATTTCATAATCCTCGTCTACTTGTATATCGTATTGCTTTGACGCAAGCGAGGTGAAAGGATTCTTTTTAAATTTAATCATTGTCCGTCTAGAGATAACGACCGTCTTGAAATTTTCTCTTTCATTTCGTTTCAGTTTCATTTTTCCACTGCCTTCGACTCCAGACGAAAGATCCTACGTTTAACTATCAGTCATCTCGAGGAACAATCAAAGTGCAATTTATTATCTCGTTCTGCCAGGTTATTAAACCCTATTCGTTTATAAAATCGTTAGACTTTGATTCTGTAGGACGCGCAATTCGCATCAGGATCCATTAGGATTTTTCATATCCGTCCTTCGAATTTCCTTGAATATCTTTACGTGCGAAATGGGAGTGAAAAATGAGGGGAATACCTTCAAACTTTCTTCAAAGTTAAATTTTTGTAATTACGAGCCGAGTTCCAACGAGTTTTATATCCTCGAGACGACGAATTTTTCTCCCCTGTTTAATTTCAACCTTTTCTTTAACATAGAATCGAATCTCATTGATTCGAATCGTGACATCGAAGTAATTGTTAATCGCGCTGTTGATCTCTTCTTAGGATTTTTAGATCCTCGAGGCGTGGCTGCTCAATTTCGAGGAACAATCAAAATACCATTTATTATTTCCTTCTGATAGGTTACTGAACTCTATTCGTTTATAAAATTATTAATCTCTGATTCCATAAGACCCGCATTTCGCATCAGGATCCATTAGGATTTTTCATATCCGTTTCTTGAATTTTCTTGAATCCCTCTATGTGCAAAAAGAGGGTGAAAATGGAGTTTTTGCGGTCACGAACCAAGAAGCGGAATCGTTGCGTCCTGACGAGGAAGTAAAGGGCACCAAAAACTTGAAAGCACCCAGTATAAGGCGAGGAGAGAGTGCGAGAGAGAAAAGAAGCGAGAAAGATCGTCCTAGAACACGAATAAACGTCCAAGTTCCATCTAGATTTAAAATCCTGAAGACGGCAAATCGTTTTCTCTGGTTAAAAGCCAACGATTTCTTTGACTTGGAATCGAATCGCGTTGATTTGATGGAAACGAATCGTGGCACAAGAAGCAATCGTTAATCGCGCTGCTGATCTCTTTTTAGAGTTCTCGGTTCGTTGAGGCGTGGCTGGCTAATCTCGATGAGAGAGAAGCAATCTCTTGATTTATGCAGAGATCGAGATCCGCTTTCGAGAGATTCGTCTTTACGGATCTTTGCAATCGATCCAGTTTCTTCTGGTTTTCTTTGGGCTGGCTCTTCGTACGATGTAACCCCTTTGCATTCGGATTCGTTCAGCCTCTACGCTACCTGCATTGGATTTAATTTTTAAATACGCCTGGATTTAAGCATTTGGAAAACTGCTTACAGAATAGAATCATTTTGTAAAATGAAGGCGTTAATTTGAAAAATTTGACTTTCGGATTGAATATCGAACTACGAACAATATACAAATGTTAATTAAACATTCGAGGCATTCTCCGGCCACTGATGACCATCGTGACCTCTTAGACAAAACAATTTACAGTTACACGTGATCAATGTGACAGTGAACGTTTTAATATTATATATCTCTAAAATATCATAACATCGTTATCTTGAATATCATAGTTAATTAGAGACTGAAAGCATGCATGATAAATGCTTTCTCTTTATGGATAAGCATGCGCTGTTATATATTAATTATTATTTTGACATTACACGCTTAGAATAATGAATATACTTACTCGGTGCCCTGAGCAAAACGTATGAATTCGACATGGCGATCAATGTGATAATGTATAATATTATATTATATATTAATCACTAAAAATATGTATAAATCTCTAAATTCGAGGAAGAGGGCGTATCGAGTGTCACTCGATATCCGAGTGGAAAAAGTTGAAGTCAATACAAAAGTAACGACTTTCCCTAAATTCCGCGCTTGACGACTGAATTTTACCCAAGGGCGTGCTCTTTTGTCCCTTCCAAAAGAAAAATCGATCAGGCGTCATTTGGATCGTCAATGCAACGCTCGCGTCGCAACAATACCGTTGCGAAAGAGCATCGCGCGACGCTCGTCTTAATTCAGCCTAAGAAAAAAAGGCCTCGGCATTCATCCTTGTTTATTCGTCTCCTCTTGAAAACGAGAGAGATCCGATCACTCTTTAATAGGAAATAGACGAGCTACGCACCATCAAAGTTGCGTTCTACGCAAATTCGCAACCGCGATCGAGGTGATTGCAACAATGTTTCCTTTATCGTAGAAACGATAAAGGCCGACTCTAAACGCAACGACCTCGAAGATCGATAAAAGCGTTTGTTCAGTCGAAGATGAGCGAATTCTAAGTGGAACGTGTCCGTTCGTTGCTCGTTCGAACGATAGATTGGCAATACTATTTTTATCAGCGAACTTATCAACGTTCTGCGATGTGATACGCAGCTGCATACGAATAACCGTAAAAGATACTGGCATGAAATTTGGACCGAGTATTTTACGTAATAATGTTAATTTTTTCGATAGGCTAAAATTTGAAGAAAATTATAACATTTGTATTGCGCAGTATTTGAAAAAGAAAAATTTTATTTCCTTCGAGAACGAGGAAAGTGGGAAAAAAGAAAAAGAGAGTTTTCCGGGGATTTTTCGTTTTTGATAATTACTGGTTTTAATCGTTCAAAGTTCTCGATGAAATCAGGGAATCACGATCAGTAAAAAGTAGAATTTTTGATGCATCAACTGCCATGTCAGCTATATTTGAATGACGCGTTTCTATTTCATCTCATTTTCTTGTTCAAGATCATGCACTAAATATTTTAATATATTAATATTTATAATCTGGCAGTTAAAGTGTCAGCTACAGTTAGTAGAGAATTGATTGGGATGTCGATGAATCGTGACGAGCAACAAGACGATTCTGCCGTCTTTTTCATTCCTTTCATCAGTTTGAATATATACGTGTACGAGTATAGACTCAATAGCGCGTCTGAAATTACGACGAGGGACTCGGCGTCTTTCTTTTCTATTTTTGCATTTCGACGATGTTTAGTCTCCCTTCGTAGAAAAACGTTCGATTGATTAACGATATCAGCGTCCATTCGTACGCATTGGACATCGTTCGATTGGAAATGATTTCAGGCCACCGATTTTTCTTCTTTTCTTTTGCATCGAATTTAACGATGCAAAATGCGATGCTTTTTTATTATCGATACGAACGATGTCTTATCTCTTTCTGGAGATAACGCTTTCCTTCTCTATTTGGATCGAACCAATTACGCGATGCTTTTTTTAAAAATATTATTTCGAACGATGCCTAATATTTTTTTGGAGTTATAAATAATCAGTAATTTCAGTAATAACAAAGAACGAAATAATGTAGAATATCCTGGAAGATTTCGCAATATTTTTGTAGAATCGCTCCTCTATTTTTCATGTTTATTCGAAATACGCATACACGCGCGACACCGGGCTCACCGATTTAAATCCAACTCGAAGCGACATTTTCGTCCGATATCAACTATATTTTGATGCGATGTGTTCGACGAACCCCTCGTTTCGCCTCTGCTCGTATTTTTTACTCTTCGTCCATTTCCGAGCATTCTTGACTCGCAAAGATTTCACCTAGGATATTCTTTCCTTTCGTTCGATTGTGGATATGTCCCTTGGAAAATTCTAAAATCGACACCTGATTTTTTGTTCTCTTTTTCTGTTTTTTAATGAACGTTTAATGGAGATTTTAACATGGTAAAATAATCCATGTATCAGCAAGGACGATTAATCTCTCGTTAATCCGCGCATTTACATCGATATTTTGCACGATATTCACCCCGTCATTGTGATCCTCCTATTTCAAAAATTCAAATCCTTTTTCTCGTTGAGTGGAGAGAGACGGAATAATAATGGACAGTTTTTTTTTAAAGTATACTTTATCGTGTTTTTAAGTATTATCTGCAATTCTCTACATTTGTTGTAATAATTAGTGTAATATCATGCGGATTTTGATACAACTATCGATAATCAGTAAAAACGAACAAGTGGAATTGAATCTAAAGAAACGAAAGCAAATTTTTACTCTCTTTAAGAGTGGAAATCTGTTCGTTTTGTCTTCGCCGATTTTCGAATCTCCATCGTTACGAAAACCAGAGGTAACTTAATTCTCAACTCAACTTACGAGCGGTGAAAAGTTTTCAAGTACTCCCCCATTTCCTTTCCTGGCTTACCTATTTTTTTCCTTTCCTTATTTTGCTCCGTTCTTTTTGGCGAAAGTCTCACCAAGGGATTAGGAGGAAGTCGATGGACGCACGGCGCTTAAGGCGGAATTATTTCGTCGATTCTCCGCATTTACACTGTTTAATTTTGTTTCCACGAAGACTATGCTGCGATCAAAAAGTTGTCTACGCAGAGATTTTCTTCGGCAGGCAAGCGATTTTTTAACGTTCCTTCATGGCTACTGCATTTCCGTGCATCATCGAAAAACTTTTTGTTGAAAATAGGTTAATAAAAGAAATACTTAAATTCCTTTTATAACACTTTTATTTCACGACTTGAAAGGACGTCATGTGGGCTTGGAAAACTTTCTAGAAGCGAAGAAAGTCTCTCGCAGAAGAGGAAATATAGCCACTACTCGAGTAAAAGGGCAGCTTTAAAAATAGATCTGCGAATGTTTCTTTTCTTATCTCCACTGTCAATCCTTTTCGCTAGTAGCAATTTTTAACGTGACCTTTTAGCAACTCCGAGTCATTTTTACTATGAGCTACCAGGACTATTTACAATGATGCAAATATCTCCCTTCATCTATAAAAATGCAAAGTTATTTCTAGATGCCGCCGTTACGGCGACAACCAAGTGCAAAGGGTTTATAGTTTATTTTTTTCATCGTACGATTCGCTTTTACCTATCGGTACTGTATCATTTCGTTTGAAATATTATAGTCTAATAGTCTTCGATGGAAGGTCATAGAAATTGCGGTTCCATCGATGATCGAATGCGAGCGTTGGAGTCTCGTGACACATCTTGGATGCAAGGTTTCTATTTCTAACAAAGCGATGAATCGAGAACGTATCAGAGTGACGAACGATTAGTCTCTTGAACTCAGGCTTTTAAGGTGATCTCGGATCGATAGAAGTTCGTCAGAAATTTCCCATAGGGGTTTATTTCAGGCTGAAATATTAATATTGTACATATCGAGCGCGCTTGATACGATCTCTTCAACTTGGTGATTAATTACAGTGACCGGACTCCGGTTAGAATCGAACGATGATTCGTTAGAAAAGTTGGAACGGACGAAAGTTTCGTTGAATGGACCAAAAAGTTGATTAATTAGGTTTGAGCGTGGTTCGTGCACGTTAGGGTAATTTGCGGATGAACTTCGATTTGGCGTCGATCGAACGAGACCGAGTAAAACTTTGCTTCGTTGGATGATATTTTTGCGAGATGCCGAAACTCGATGCGACGGAAAATATTCCCAGTTGGAATTCTTCATCCACGGTCATTCCACGTCTCGACAAATCGTATTTTCATCGTCTCAATAGACTCGCCTTTTCCATTCGAGCGATATCTCCCTTCGATCTACCCTCGTTTTCGCACTACCGTCTCATCCGTCGTCCGATGAACCTTCAACTCGTCTTTCGTCGAGTCTAAAATCAATCTAATCAGCGTCTACCTGAAAAAAGGGACAACCACGTCATTCAGTCTCCCCTTCGCGCTTTCATTTGCGTTATACGGAAAGAATCTTTCCTCTCGAGGGACGGCGCATTCGTTTGCGTTCATTTCTCGACGTTTCTTTTCTTTCTCCCTCTTCGATCGCATCAAGAGAAATCTCGTCGAAAGTGACAACGTCTTTCCAGACTTCCCGACTTTTTTGTAACGATGAGAGAGAGGGAAAGAGAGAATCATCGACGGGTAGAGCAGTGTGTTAAAACTATGTATAACGTTGTACAACCCCATTTTCCCCCACAAGCCATGATTTTCCAACAGATATGGATTTAGCGAACAGAAGGTACTTCGGTGAAACAACGATTTGTTCTCATTCAAGACGACGACAATTCAGTTTGCATAGCCCTTAAAACCCAAAAAAAGGAACTCGTTCCCATCAGGGATGTGTTTGAACCCCTTAACCAGTTAAGTGTGTACGACGTATATACTCGTCGTGAAAAATATAAAGTTCTTTCTTTTAATAAATAATAAATAATAAAAGTATAATATAATAATAAATAATAATATCATAAATAATATACATGTAAAAAAGTAACAAAAATAAAGTAAAAAATAATAGAAATAAATGCTAAAAGTCATTGCTTGATTTTAATTCTGCACACTGTGAAGGTGTTTTTAAAATGAAATTCCACGCTTAACTGGATAATCCGAACAAATACTGTATTCTTGCAGCAGGTACCGCGAACTGAATTAAATCGTGCACTAGATGAAACAGAATCGAACAGAAAGAATCTACGACATTTTCGATGGCTTATAGATAGTAAAGTTCGAAGCTTTCACCACGTTTCTCATTTATTTCGTTTGGCGAAGAAGTCGAGATCAAACCGAGGAGAAAAATTCACTTCCTCCTTGCTGTATTTCGTCGCTTCGTGGCTGTGTTCCAGCAAGAATCGAGACGATCGGAATCGCCGATAAATGGCGAGAAATGGGAAGAGAAAATTGTAGTAGAGCGTATTTCGAAGAAGTTGTTTGCGATCTTCCTCGTATTCCTCCTCCTTCTGCTCCTCCACCATTTTTATTCTCGCATTTGCCGCCGTTCTCCAAGGGTAAGAGCGTGGAAAATGGTGGTTTTGCGGAGGAATTTCGGACGAAATTGGGATTCGCGTAGGCTGTATCACGGCCTCTAGGAGGTGCTAGATACATCCGAGCTTCGTTTATCTCGCGAAAGAAATATCGCGTTGTTTTACCTCTCGTGTACGGGATTTCGTACTTTTAAATCGCATCTGCGCCTGCTTTTTACCTTTTGTTCCTCGAATTCGCCGGCAAAATGATAACGAAAGGTGTCCCTTTTTCTTCTTCCCCCTTTTTTAGCCTTGCACTTCTCTCTCTCTCTCTCTCTCTCTCTCTCTCTCTCTCTCTCTCTCTTTTTCTCTCTTACATTTTTTTCACGACGTTTCCAGATACGCGACCGATATTCCTCTCGTTTGCAGTTTTGAATTATAACTCGTAATCTCTCAATTTCGCATTGGTACGCGTCGGAATTCCTTCATTGATTTTTGTCTCGCGCGACTCCAATCGAGTCAAAGAATTCGAGCTTCTCTCTTGATAGGATTTCACGGCTGCATTTACCGCGAATCCACGATTATGCTGGAAACAAATATTTTCAAAGGGTAAATATCACGAACGAGCGCCAGTGTCGCTGTTTAATTCGCATTTTGTAAATGGGAATTCGCCCGATATTTGCCACTGGGTCTGTCTCGAATATTTTCCGCATTATGCGTTTTTTTTTGTCTCTCGTGTACGTTTCCACCAATTAAATTCAACAATGTCGAGAGTGATTTAATATCGTGCCGACGATTCGGATGCCTTCGGTTTAAACGAATGGCTCTAAATTACACTATTTGCCTCGTACAGATTTGGCCCTAATTTTTTTTATCAGATTTTGTCTACTTTTCGAGTGAAATCGTGTCGCAAGAGAGTTGATTTTAGCACACCGAAGGAATGGAAAGCGCGAGCCGATTGAAAAGTCGGTAAATTTTGGAATTATTGAAGTTTGTTTCTATCACTTGATCGCGTTTGATTCAAGAGAGTGCGGCATCGCGCGCATTTTATATTCTCTCCCTCTTTTTTTCTCCCTCTTTCGCCCTCTTTTGCAAGGCGAAAAGCGTTCGTTTGCTGACGGGGAGAGGTAAATTTTCGAGCGAGATTTACGACTCTTTCGTGGCTCCCCCCGCAACGCCGTCGAATCTTTCTTTGCTTGGCTGAAGCAGCCGGTAAGAGGTACCAGCGGTGAAGAGAAACGGGAGAGAGAGAGAGAGATGCGTTGTCTGTTTTCTTATTTCCCTCTGAAAGAAGAGAGAAAAGGAAAGAGAGAGATTTGTTGTTGTTCTTCTCTTTTTCTCTCTGAAAGAAGAAAAAAGAGAGAGATAAGCTTCGTTGATTTTTTCTTATTCACTCTTCTTCGTCTCTTCGTGCAACTTTTATCCTTGTCGAACACACGAAGGCGTCTTTCCTTTTTGGCGTGTCTCGTAGGTTGGGTGCGGCGTGCCTCTCAACGCGTTAACGAAGAAGAATGGTCGTACTACGCGATTCCCTTCTCGCGTGGAAAGGAAAAGGTTGTTAAGGTACGTTTCGAATGACAGGCGATGCGAATTCGTCGTCGACTCGAGAAAAAATGAAATCGGACAATAATCGTCGTCCGCAACGCTTTCGTTCCCCTTCGAAACGTTCGACGCGTCGAATCGTAAAACGAGAAGTTGTTTTCAATCTTGATTCTTACAGTGGTCGACGACTGATGCGAATTTTCTTTTCGTTGCTTTCCGCGAATACTGTTAGACGGTATTTGGATGCTTGAAAAAACTCGTGGGTGAGTCAATGGCGGCCCAATCCGTACGAAACTCGTCAAGACGACAGCGTTTTTGATTAAACTTCCAGCCTGCTCCCAAATACAACAGTCGTAAGATCGGACTACTTACTTTTAGTTACTTTTCGAATTACTTTTCGCGAAGCAAAGTAGAGGGGAACGGTATTTTCTCGAAGGTAGGCAGAGTTAGACGGCCGAGAATCGATAGACTACTTTGGGAAATTGCTGTTTATCCATCGACGCGAGCCTTTTTGGGAAATTTTCATGCATTTCAAAGTATCGCGGCGGTACGCCATGCCGGTCAAAGAATCGAGACGATATCGACTAGGAAAGGATATGAAAATTCGATTTCGTAGAATAAACCAAGAAGCGTCCCTGTTGGCCCAGAGCGACGCAATGTCCCTAGAGATTCGGAAGATAACAAAAAATGGCTGAGAAAATTGATATTTTCTCGTCCGATACTCCGGAGTGCTATTTCCCTAGCTGCTAGCCTTTCGACCCAAACTGGACGGCGATGTCTTCCCCTCGAATATCAGAATGTCTCGAACCATTCTTATCCATCGTTTCTTCTTACGGTCTCATCGAGCAAACTTTACAGGAACGTCGATGTCGTTGTGGCTTGGGGTAGTTTAGTGAACTGGTGCATCTCACGCTCGAAGAACAAATGGATTTTTTAGATCATTTTTCTGTAAAAAGAACAAAACCTAACAATAGAGAGATCGAAAACCACCGAAGACGAGAAAATAGAATTGAGAATTGATGACCCGAAAACAAGAAAATTAAGTAAGAAGCAGTCGTTGGCTGTGACTGTTGTAACATAATATGAGTAAAGACTGTTTGAATCGAATTGACGCGTAAAAGACGCGTGAAGTCGATTCGTGTTTCTTTAGTCCTTTCGCATAGCAGTAGATTGTACGGCTTTTCTGATGTCACAGCTTTTTCACTTAAATATCTAATTGGCGTAGCAATATAAATGTTATGTTGTATGTGTTATACGTGTATACGTCTAACGATTAAGACTACGCTGCTCGATGTGAAGCTTTCAGTCTTCGTGTACATCTTCGTGAACAATCTTATCTTTTTTTTATTCGTTTTAACATTTATTATAAATTTATAATATTATATTAGCAGGAATAAACGTACGTTAAAACGAAAAAGACATCGCACCCGTAATGCGAAGATTCAGGTTCGAATCCAAGTTGGCTCACCGAATTCTCGCCTTCTTCGTCGGCGTCTCGATAAACAGCGAGAAACCTCAGGCAAGCGATATTCGACAGTTATTCGATGAACACCGATTTTTAATTTCTACGTTCTCGCGGTGTCTACGAAACTGATCTCAACTCGAGAGGCGAGCGGAAGACCGACGACTGTCGTCTTCGATCGTCGCGATAATCGTCCAGACGTCGTGGGTGGACGAACGACACATCTAACTGTAATTTCAGTTTCTCGGTGACCTCGACGCTTCCTTCGAGGCTCCTCGTCTTCGTTCTTGCTCGATTCTTCTGTCTTACATCAGCCTGACATCGTAGATAGACGTACGCGCGTCCGTATTCGGTCCAATTACCCCCTCCGCAGCAACGGCATCGAAGCAACCACCGACTTCTTCTTCTTCTTCTCCTCCTCCGAGTGCACGTCGTGCTTCGTCTCGCCACGCGATCTCATGCCTGTAATCGGCGATCCAGACAGGACCACTCGCCGTCGTTATACTTACACACTTTCAACTCTGAATTCTTTCGCGTGTCTTGCCATCGCGAGATACCCAAGTGGACTTGCATCAGCCGTTTGCACCGTCACCTGCGTTCGGCCTAACGGTCGTGAACTTTTTCTTTCTCTTTTCCTCTCTTTGCTTCTTTTTTCTTCTTCTTCATCTTTCTTATTTATTTTGTTTGCTAATTTACCGCTATTGAAGAGAGAGAGAGAAAGAGGGAGGCGGGTTTTCGATATTTTTTCAAAATGCCTCTTCACGTCGTTTCGTGGTTCAATCAAGAACGAAAGGATTTAAGTGAAGGATAGGTTCGGTAGATCGATGACAGAGGGGTGGGGACATGGATCTATTTTCGACGCGATTCATAACGAGCTCGTTAAATCGGATCGGGAGAATTCGATTAGTGGAAATGCGTATTAAACTGGCAATTGTTCTAGCCAGATACGTTGTATCGAACGATTCGATTTGGATTTCTCGTTAAACAATTCGACCGGCGAGCATTCGAATCGCGTAAAATCGGTGGTTGATCGAGCGAAATCGGTTTCGCGGAGCGGACGACTTTTAATTTTATTTTCTACGTAGGATGGAACGAATGTCAGGAAGCGATACGATGTCGTTTCGATGCTATTTTACCTATTGGAAATGGGTCAACGAATAGTAACGTTTAAATTCTTCTTGTAACGCTCTCTTATTTCACGGCTTGGAAGGACGTCTCGTCGGTTTGGAAAAGTTCCTAGAAGCTAAGCGAGTCACTCGCACTCGCAGAGGGTAATATCGTCTCCACTCGAGAACATAGCACAGCTTCGGAAATTGACTCGCGTTTGCTTATTCTTCTACCTCTATTAACGATAGCATTCTTCAACGGAGGATTCGCTCTTGCCTATTGGTACTGTATTATTTCATTTGAAATAAAGCAACAATTCCTCTTTCCCTTGGAAAAATTCGTCCGACCGTTTCAATGTCGCGACGTGGAGTTCGATGGATTTTTTTCACAATTTCGTAAATGCAATTTGACTCGAAAATCGCGAGACCTTGCTAAATTCATTAGAGAGACATTACTCGCATTCCAATCGATTCTTCCCTCGTTCTAAAACCTTTCACCAAGAATTCATATTTAATCGTACGAAATCCAATCGATTTGTCTGCTTTCTCTCAATTTGCAAAACTGCAAATTGTTACTTTTGTTACTTTGTATTTCACAACAGTCGATCGACCGAAAAATCGATCGAAGTCGAGCAAAAGGACGACGACGACAAAGAAAACGAGACAAAATCGACCACAGTGACGAGAGAAAGTATTCGGTGGCACGTTGCATCTTAAAACATGATGCATCGAAATCGCGATCGATCGGTTTCTCAATTTAAGTTCGGCTCGTACGGCGCGAATACGCAGGTGTTCGTTCGTAAACGAGAACACGAGAGACGAACTACCTGCAACTAGTAGATACTGAACTCCTCGAGAGCATTTACGACACGACCGACTCCTCGTTTCGTGCGTCCGTCAAACGACGGAAGTATGACACGCGATGACGATTTACTCGAGAGATTGTCGGAAGCTCTTGGATTTTTCTTTGATGTTTATTCGATTGTTTTATATTTTACGAGCGAACTCGGCACTTTGTTGGATCGTTTACTCGATTTATCCTTCGAAAAAGATTTTTTCCAGCATGTTTTTTTTTTACGATAATAGTTTATCCCTGCTCATCGATAAGCGTGATCGGGGAATCAAACAGACTGCCACGAATGACTGTTTGAAAATTCTAAATAGGCACTCGAGATAGAGTTTAATTTGGAATCTACGTAAGATGTGCGAATGGTTCAGAAAGAAGATGCTGGATTCGACAGGTTGACAAAGAACGAAGATTTCGGCATAAATATTTGAAAACTGGATTTCATATTTTTCATATTTCAAAGAAAGTTTCGAGAGTTTACGCGGGAGTTTCTGCTTGCATCATTCTCGCATAGAAATTCGAAAATTTGAGGTCAACGCATACGGGTAGATAAATTCTTCAAATCCCGAATAACTTGTGCAAAGTAGGTCGTGTAACGAAGCAAACGAACGTGTGACGTAAAATTACTGAATCGAACGTTCTTCGTAGAACGTGGATTTTGAAAGAAGAAAATTACACTGAATTTTCTTCATTAGCGCGATTCCATCTACGCCATACCAAGTATCGCGAACTTCGCTTAATACTGCTGAAAATCGTGTGATAATAAATCCCGAAATATTGATAACTTCATTTTAATTCTATTCTTATAAAGAAAGTTAATGAACGAACGTTGACGTAAAATATAACCACTATCACCCGTGACTATACGGAATTTTTCCCAACGTCGAATTTTACCCTTTGTGCGTTAAAAAAGATTGGATTCCGCTGAGCATAATTTGCGACACGATTCGAGGCAGCTCGTGTTTCTTTATTCGACGAAGGAACACAGCAGTTTGAATTCCAGGTGAAAGGTACTTCGATGCAACCGAACGAGGCAGGAATCGCGATCGCTGGTTTCTTTTTGCGCTGGAATATGTAATTGTCTCTTTGGAAATCGAAATTCGTCTGGTCGATCGGTCGTGCAACGCGAAACAACCAAGAAAATTGTGAATTAACTCAAGAATACGATGGACGTTCAAGTCGTACGTCGAAACATCGAGTTGGGAGTTTACTATGTAAAAAACTAACGAACGAAAGGTACCACGAACAAAGTCGCATCTCACAGAATCCTTTTCGAAGGAAAGCATATTTCTTTACGTATCGCTGGGAAAAATTTGTCCTAATGAAAGTACGTACTTCCATTCGAACTGAAAGCTCTCCGATGGCTTTGATACTCCTACGGAGGAAGAAGACTATTTTCTGGTGGAGACGACTGGTGGCCTTCTGCACCTACGGGGCGCCCTTCCTTCGCTCTTTTTTCCGTCTCGCCTTGCAGAGTCGAGGTTGGTGCGACTGGATCAAGGCCAGCCGAAATCGTGAAGTCTAGATGAAAGAAGAGGGAGATATTGGGATGCTCCAAGGGGGAGGAACGATGGCGAAGCGACGAGAAGGAAGGATCGAGACGACTGTAGAGAAATAAAAAGGAGACGGAAGGAAAGGGAGGGAGGGAGAAGGAAGTCCGGTGCAAAAACGAGGCGACTGAAGGGAGTTGATTTGAAGTGGCGCAGATGGATGAAAGACGACGACAAAGGTTTGGCAAGAGGAAGAAGAGTGGCAGGAGAAGGAAGCTAAAGAAGAAAAAGTGGAGACGACTGTAAGGAGAAGAAGAAGAAGAAAAAGAAGAACAGCAACAACTGGACAACGAGAAGAAAGGCGAAAAAGAGAAGAAGTAGAAGAAGGAAGATACGATTGTAGAGAAAGAAAAAGAAGGAGACGAAAGGAAAGAGTGGAAGGGAGAAGAAAGTCCGGTGCAAAAACGAGGCGACTGAATGGAGTCGATTTGAAATGGATGATGAAAGACAACGACAGAGGTTTGGCAAGAGGAAGAAGAGCAGCAGGAGAAAGAAGCTGAAGACTGTAAAGAGAAGAAGAAGAAAAAGAAGAAGAAGAAGAACTGGACAACGAGAAGAAAGGCAAAGAAGAGAAAAAATAGGAGAAAGAATGAGGACGACTGTAGAAAAAGAAGAAATAGAAGTAGAAGAAGTGAAGGACAAAAAGAAAGAACGAGGAAGAGTAGCATCAGAAGAAGGAAGCTGAAGAAGAAAGGGTCGAGACGACTGTAGAGAAATAAAAAGAAGACGGAAGGAAAGGGAGGGAGGAAGAAGAAAGTCCAGTGCAAAAAGGAGGCGAATGGAGGGAGTCGATTCGAAGTGGCGCAGACGGATGAAAGCCAACGACGACGACGACGACGACGACGATGACGACGATACAACGCGAAGGTTTGGCAAGAGGAAGGTGCGAGACAAAACTATACGGATCGAAGGAGAGAACAGTGATGGACGAAGCGAGACGAGGAGAGGGAAGGGACGAATTCCCTTCTTCTTCTTCTCGATTCCGACGCGTTCGAGCGCCTCGAGGCAAGACGACCGAGCGAATGCATCGACTTGACTTTACCACCACTGCGTTTGCAGCCTCCCAGCGTTGGCTGATGCAAGTCTCTTTCAAACTTCGTTAGATTTCTCCTAAAAAGCGATCGTAGGCGACGTTGATCGAGAATCACGATTTTAATTTATTCTGCTTTTCATCCCAGCACGTTTTCAGCTTCGCGTCGACGTTTTTTTCTTTCATATTAATGAGAACCAAAAGGACAGGATGAACTAGAGTAGATTAGCTTGGATAGATACCGCTTGATTAATTTTAGAGAAGGATCATTACGCGGATGCAATTTTATTTAAATTTTTCCTCGAAGAATGTATATATTGGATTGTCGAAAAAGTATGGAGTTCTTTTTTCGCTTGAATCCACGCGAAAAAGGCTGAATAATCTATACAAGTACTCTGCTTTGGATTTGGATCGAGTCTGAATTTTTTTTTACCGGCGAGTCGATGAGCCGTGAACGGACGATCGAACGGACTTTTTACTCGTCTGGACTAGAGATTACTCTTTTTATTTGCTTTAAACGAATACAGTTAAATACAGGTAGACGCTTACAATAAATATCCAACGATGTTTCACTTTTAAGTTTTTTCTTTATTCCAAGCGAAAGTTCCGTTTTTCGAACGGTGGATCGTGAATATTTTTTTTTCCTTCTGTTTTGACGAACGTCATGGTGGAACGTACATGCGCAGTGCCAGTCGTAAAAAACGAGTTAAAGGCGTCGTCCATTTGTTCAAGAGTCCGACGTACGTACAAATATTCTTCCTATTTTCTTCCTTTTTATTTCCACGTTTCCTCGCCCGTTTCGTGCATTTCCGGAATATTCGAGGTATACGCCGTTTCTTCAAAATTCTTGCCACGGTTCGACCGTACAACGTATTGCATACTTTGTCTGCTCGCATCGCGTTTCGTTCCGTTTCGATACTTTTCGAGTCCTCGGATCTTTTCAGATCCACCAGATCCTTTGCTTCGTACTTCGTGCTTGGATCACGTCCAACATAGTCATTACGCAAAACCGAGGGCAATTTATTAATTTCGCGGGAGGAAAGGCGAGCCGTAAAGTCGCGCAATTGCATAGGAGGCATTTGTACGCCTTTCTTAAACGATACTCGTGCGGATAATCGAGCCTCTGCTGCATCGTACTGAATTCAAATTGCGGTATTACAAAGAACAATTCCGCGAAGTTGCCCCTTTTATTTCAAGGGAGATCGAGTCGTCGATTCTGTCTTTTCGTTTCTTTTTGGCTTATTCGTTCGCGATCGGATTTTGGTTCGAATGGATGGATTCTTATTTGTCTTTCTTCGTTTCTCCTTATTAAAAAAAAAAAAAA
>JAITYT010000835.1:838147-862042 GCA_025433975.1 Liostenogaster flavolineata
ATTCTATCGATAATGGAAACGGCAAGATTTTGATGAAACGAACCTCTTTGGAGACTCTTGACAGCAATTAAACGCATTCTCGCGACTTTCGATGCAGTGGATGTTACTTTGCTTCGAGTAGAAAATTATTCAAGACGAATCAGCGTGTCGAAGCTCCGAATGGAGATATTGACTTAGCGATGAAGTAATTTCGGTTTTTAATACAAAGATTTTACCTTCGTTTTTTTAACTCTTTTCTTTTAACACTTACAAATCGTGACGTTGTCAGAAAGAATCATCGAACAAAATATAAAATATTATCGATTAAAAATCGCTCTATTTGTACAAAAGATTAAGTTTTATTTCACGCTAAAAAATCGAAATTACTTTCTTTCCAAGTCATTATTTCGACGATTCGTACGTGCCGATTTTTCCTTAATAAATTCGTGTTTTAACCTTCAACTGAACTCTCGATTCCATCTGGAAATCGCGATTTTTACCGGAGAACGTGGAAATGCTTGAAAAATTAAAGAGACATTCGAACGATTTTCGAAACGAGTTCGAACATTTTTTCGTATTGGCAAGTTGTAAGTTCGGCAAAGTTTCGCAGTCTCGATGAACAATACTTCGCCAAAGTCGACTTGAAAGGGTTGATACACTTGCGATTAGTCGATCGAGCGAGTTTAACGCAACTTTGTATCACGATGAACGCTTACGGAAATCCATCTTAACCGTTAAACAGCCTCGAGTGGCAGCTTGCTAATATCGGCTTTCCGGTCGATTCGATCTTCCACGCGAAAGAGGGACGCGTCTGCTTAACGAAAGTAATCGTACTTGATAATTAGGGAGCTTTCGTCTCTTCCTACTTAATCAAATAGAAGTTAAATTTCGTAATTGCAAATTCAACGAATTTTTCAGTCTTTTTTTTGGTTCTCGAGACGAGTGTTCTGATCAAATTCTTTTTTCTTCTTTCCTTTTTCTTTTATCCAAGCTTTCATCGTATTCGTCTTCAAGATTCCGAGGCAAAAAATGATTGGCTTCGCTGCACGTTCGGCTCGTTTCCACGAGTTTTCACGGGTTTCGTCTTTTCGAAACCGAGGGGAAAACGAGAAGAAGAAGGTCGCGTTAAATCGAATCTGGAGGTTCGTTCATTTCTCCCTCTCCTCTCCGTCTCCTCCTCTAGCTCCTCTTCGTTTTCGATGTACTCACGTACGCTCTTGGAGGATCGTTGCCTGAGATTATACAAGGAGAAGTTCGCCGCTTGGAAAGTTTACGAAAGGCATCTTCCATGAAATTGGTCGACGGTGGAGCCTTGGACCGGTCTTCGAGGAAATACGAGCGGCGCGCCCTACGTATCAATTGCTTGGTGGCGATGTTAACGATAGGCGACGCGTGGTTAAGGGATAATCGAGTTGCCGCGATGTATTTCGTGTGACACGCGCCAGCCATGCTAATCGAGAGACCCGAGGGACCTTCTAATAAAGGCAGACGCGACGACGACGCGATCGAAACGTTCGTCGAAAGTACGTTACGCGTGTGCTCGATGCGAAAACTTCGACGTCGAATTAAATTTCGTTTTGACGCGTATCGTTCCCAAGTTAATTTAGATTTGGTTGAATTTTACGTGAAATTTGACAGCCATGCTGATAGAGGGAGTTAGAGGATGTTTTAATACGTCTACTGAATATGCGTTCGATTCGAGAACTTCGACGTCGATTCGAATTTTATTTTACGCATATCGTTTTCAAGTAGTTTGAGATTTTGTTGAATTTTCCGTGACATTTAAAAACCGTGCTGATCGAAAGACTTGGAAGACTCGTGAGACTTAATAAAGACTTTCCAAGAGAATTTTGACGTCGATTTATTTCTTTTTGGAAATTCGGATTGGTTTAAAATTTTGTCAAATTTTGTTTTATTTGATTCGTTAGTAATACATGGATGGTTCTTTCTTTCTATTTTTCTTTCCTTTCTCGAGAAAAGTTCGAGTGAATTTATAACGCGTTTTTCCGCCTTTTTCTCGCTGGCCTTGTAAAACTTAATTTTTTCTGTGCAATCGAAATAATTGTTAAAAGATCTTGCAATCATCGATACGAACGTCTTTGCAAGGTCAAAGACGTGTTTATAGCAATTAAAATCGTGATAAAGATGACCGCGACTCGTTCGTCAATTTTCGAGGGCGGTACGAGCGTCGAACGTTTTCTTTGGTTCTTACATTCGCGAAATTAAGAACCGTACGCTTTTCTAAATGGAATAACTTCAGAGGATTGAATAAACGAGGTACCGACTCTTCCTGTCTCTCTTTCCTCCTTTTTCGCTCTCTGTACCGAGAGTAATTATCATGCAAACGCACGGAAGGAAACCCATTTGAATTCAATCGAAGAAGTTCTCATTTCCTATTTCGTTGTCAATTTAAATTCCGATCTACTCTGAGATTTCATCCTTTAACATTTTATCGACGCGACTGCTTTCGAACGATCTGTCGTACATCGAAGGCAAATTGTATCGTCTAACTCGTAACTTATTCGTATATTATTTGTTTTTCTTTTTTCTTTAAGCCTTTCGTCATTGAAAACGAGCTAGGCTCGATTTACGCACGTACGTACGTTCGTACCTGTAATAATGTGCTTTCTCAAGAGCCTACCATTTTCATTTCGCTTTCTCTGTTTGCAATGTTACAAGTGGAATTTGCCTTTGAAGGAATTTTCCACTCGTTTACTTGTACGTTTCAGCGGTTGTAATTTCAACGTGAATTTTCCTCGCTGTACTTTCGACGACTCTTCGAAAGACAAAGCAGAATTTCTTGATTTATGGCTGAATTTTTTCGATGTTACTTCGAACGAAATTTCTCCTTTTCCTTCTGCAACTTTTAACAAAGACGTTTTATGCTTATATATATATATTATTTTATTTTATATTTTTTTCAACAAAAACTGAGAAACTTCCGCTTTTATGCCTCTGTTAATCTCATATAAAAATCAACTTTATTAAATCTTTAATCGAATCTTTTCGTTCATTTTTCCTACGCTTTCTCTTTGGACGATCGATAATACGATATCGTCAATTTTTTACTCTTGTGGATCCATTAGAAATGTTATTTTGATTTTATCTCGATCAAACGACCGTCGAATTGTATTGATGCGTATCGATAATTTATTGGGAAATAAAGTGCCGAAATTTTAAAAAATGTACGCTCCCGATATTCGTGATAAATTTGGTACACTTCGAAGGATAAAAGCATTGTTCGTATGTACATCTATATAACTGTGCTCTCCATGATCGTAAAAATGTCACGTTTGCGTATCGAAATGTTCTCAATGCCTATTGAGATTCATCTCGCATCGATCAACGTACGAAATAATCTTTCATTATTTTCATAATTCCTAAGTTTTCGAGGCAAATTACGAACGAGTTTTGAAACGCAAGCCACGTCAGATTGGATCCAATCGTATTCGATGTCACCATAAACAATAGTCAATCGTCGAATTTTTAATTCGATAAAAATAGAAGCTTCGAGCTCACAAATGTAAATGCGTTTCCGCCAACGTATCCTTACGCTTAGCGTTTCGTTTCTCCACTTCTTGGCTCCCTTTGACCTCGTCGATTCATTCTGTCACCGATCACGTTGTTCAATTTCTTGGAAAACAGGAAGTTGAGAACAAAAGAAGCGCGACTGTACGCGGAATGAAACCTTTCGTCGATTCCTTGAGTAACGAACGGGAACGCAATAGTAAAGTTTACGCCTCGCCTATAGAAATTTCCAATTCTCCGCTCGGAGTAATACGAAGACTTCTTCGTTTTTCGTTGCGTACTTCTTTTGCACGAAGTCGTGTCGCGTTAGACACGATACCATCCTCCTTTCCTAAGCGGATAAGAGTGACCAAAATCGCAATCTTTCTCGACCGCACAAAAACCTATAAAATTTATCCACCAGAGACTTTTTCCATGTCAGCTCTTACAGTGCTAAAACGACGATATATCCTCGTTTTTTTGGCGTTATAACTTAAAAATCACGAGGTATAAAAAGGAAACTTAAACGTAAAAGTGATTCTGCGTAACATGGAGCATCGTTCGATAAAAAATGTACTTTTTTTTTCAACGATTAAAAGAAAGTTGTAAACGAAATACGCTTATGAAAAAAGGCTCGTCCCGTTTCAGTTTATTTTCGTTATTAAAAAGAATTCGTGTAAACTAAAAATGGCATTCGATGATTGAATTTTAGCGGTCGATGTGTACACCTCGAACTAACGTAAGAAATATCAATCGTAGCCGAAAACACACGTAGCTGGAGCTATTTAAAAGAAAAGAGTGACATTTACTGCGTCTACGACCACGAGGGTCAAACCAAGCCGAAAGGTAATCAAAATATAATCGTCTGCTCGCGAGGCGTCCCAACCGCCAGAAAACGCAAGAAAAAGGGGTACGAAGGTAAAGGACGAAGGAGATGGCCTTTAGCCCTTCGTCTACCACGTTCGTCTCAGGGCGGAGCGTAGGAACGTCGAAAGGGATCATCGCGTGAGAGATAAAAGAAGGAAGGACGGAAGGACGAGACGAAAAAAGATGAGACCGCGACGCGAACAGAGGGACGGAGAAGAGAGATCACGAGAGAAAGAATAATCTTTATCCTTTCGGCGGGATCCGGTTCGGAAGCGGAACCGGAATCCGGGAAGCGGGACGAGGATGCGCGCATGTACGCGACACCGCGGGGAGCCGGAATAAACTCCAGTTTCTCGACGCGTTCACATCGCGGCGCACCGCCTTAGCGGCAGCACGTTTACCACGAGGCTCCATCGTTCCTCCGTGTTCTTCGTTTCCGCTCCTCTCGTCTCTCGAAATTCTCTCCTCCTCCTCCTCTTCGTTTCTTTTTTCCTTCGAAAAAAAGAAAAAGAAAGAAAATAGAGTCGAAGTTCCACAAGTTTATTTCAACGCGATTTCTTTGTTTCTTGGATTCTTGAAGGAATTTTCGGTAGAAGCTGACGCGAGTGCGGAGTAGAAAATTTAAGACGTTGGCTGGTGAAGGGTGAAGGGTGAAAAGGACTAGGAGGGGCAAGGAAGTTCCGAATAAGTGGTTGTGACGAGTGGAAGTGGTCGTTGCCTCCACGACGACCTACTGATAAAATTTCGGAGTTCCTTCGACGCGTGCTGCGCTGGGCAGCCGGCATGTCCTTCTTCAGGGGATTGTGGAAGAGCAGCTCCAAGCACAAGAGTGAGTGACGTTTCCTCGTCTTTCTTTCGCGTTGCGTTACTGGGCTTCGTATTTTTCGCGGTCGGGTCTTCCTCCTAGGGTCTTTCGTGCTTTCTTCATATTCTAAGCTCGTTTCGTACATCTTTCAAGCTGCTGCAAAGGCGCGAGTCGTGGGAATGTGGGAGTGAAGCGAAACGAATTCACGAGGACGATGGATTTATGTCGAGCTCTTTTCGCATGTCGTTCCTCGTCTTAATTTGATCTCTTACTGATTCTGATTGTTACCTGATTCTCGTGTCGACGAGTTTAAGCGCGTTGATTTTATTCATTTAATCGAATATACAATCGATCGATGTAAGTAGCACAGAGCATTTCACGAGTACGAACGTTATTTAACTAACGTTACTATTGGATTTATGCAAGGTTTCCTCCAGTTTTTGACAAAAATCTAGCGTCAGAAAGCGAACGAACTTTTGCATCGACCTGATACATCAAGGGAACCGAAAAGCAAAGTCGTATTCTTTCATCGAATTAAAACATATCATTTTATAACATAGTTTAATTTCGAGTCAATAATGTTATCACTCTTATCAATGATTTTGTATCACCTAGTGGGCAATTGATAACGTATGTATTCGATCGAATAGTATTAAGCAAATGTCGACGTTATTTCCTGGTTCCCTAATATTCTATTTCCGACCATCGATGGGAAATAATCTCGGGTCGAAAAACTCGAAGCTACTCGCTACGTCGTTCTCATTCGCATTCGTAGCAAAGTCGAAATAAAAGAAAGAAGAAGAATAGTATTTTTAGTGAAGCTAAAATCGCGAAAATCGAGAACTCGACTTAACATCGGAATCGTTTAATCAAAAGGACGATTTACTGAGTCGTGACGTCGAAACAATACCCGTCGAATTTTGGTGTTCGCTGAGTCTCTCGTTCGAGGAACGAGAGGTAAATTCCATAGTAAGCGTGCTTCGATATCTTCGTTCGAGCGGCTGGACACGCGTTATTATTCATGCGCGGCTACTACGACACCGATGCATGTGCATAAGCTCTTAACCGCGTGACCTCCAACACTTTAGAATCTCTCGTACCTTCATTGTTTTTACTCGTCGATGACCCCACCGAATCTCGGATCGGCTTGTTAATTAATCGCGCCTTTCTTCGATCTTTTTTTGAAAATAGTTTATCTTCTCGAAGTAGAAATAGAATTTTTCCATCGATTATCGCGTTCAAGATGCAAAATTGCGAAGTTACAAGGCGTTTCAACGATAAAAAATTAAAGATTAATTTATTCGTATTCGAACTGTTGGTCGACGTTAGAGACGTCACAATTTTTTCGATACATATCGACATTATGAAGAAATAAAGAGCTGTTTCATTTTGACTTAAAACTGGGTTGCGTTCATACTTCCATCTGTTTGCGAATAATTGAATGCGAATCAAGATGAAATGCAGTTTTATCATTTGAAATAAAATTGACGTAATATTTGGGCAAAAGAACCGCGAGATAATTCAAATTCGACGAATTACGAGCACAGGTATATTAAGAGAAAGTATCTTTAATTATCGAAACGCTCCGTGAAGAGACTCTCGAAATAGAATGAATTTCTCCGTTCCTTCTGGATCAAGCGAATTCGATGCCATATATTTCCTTTATCCGTATTAATTGGAAATATGGAATTCCTATAATTGATTTCTTTGGTTAAGCGAACAATTACTTTATTAAAGTAGCCTCTTCTTTTATCCAACGTTATTTATTATCTGCGAGATACCTTCGAGCTCGAATTTCATCGTCAATATCCATCGACTTTATCGCAATGATTTTAAATAAAACGTTTACGTAATTTCATCGATGATTTCTTAGAATTTCCGTACGCAATAGCGTTTCTTCGGTTTTTTATCTATTCGGAATAAAAACGTATAATTATAGAAAGATCACATTTAGATACAAAATTGCGAATTTACGGTCGACAAGATTCCTTCATTCGCTCGAGATTCTATTCGAAGAAGGAAAAATGAGTACGAAGAAAAAGAAAAAGAAAAAGAAAAGAAAGCATCTCAGACAAATATCGTTCGTGTTAAATTTTCTCAAAATGTCTCGAGGAACGAGACGACAAACCTTTAAAATTAACAAGGATCCTCACGTTTCATCTTATCTCGCCCATTTTATTCTTGCAAGAAGAACATTAAAAAAGAACGAAACGACGAAAAATTGTCAAAATTGATGAGAATAAATGAATCTTGTTCCATTTTATTCCTTTTACTCTAAAGACAGAAAAATGTCGTTGGTTACAGAGGATAGCGCAACCCTCGAGATTCGATCTGCCATCTCTTCCACGTGATATTTAACTCGATCGTTCCGAGGCTTCGACCTGTCTTATTTTTCCTTAGGACGACAATCGAACCCGAAGGCTGCGTTTAATCGCCGTGACGGTCGCCCCATGGTGTTCGAGATTATGGTAATGCGTGGCGTTTATGGTCGTAACACGATCTTTTCGCCGCACTGATTATCCGTCATAAAATCTGCATAATTATTTCGAATCGTCGCGAACCTTCTTTCGTCAAGGAAACGTTCTTTCAATCGAGGAGATCGACGCGCCTCGAGTTCAATCGATCGCTTTCGAGACGCGAAGAAGTTCCAAGAGAAGAGGAAAAATTGCTCGCAAAGGAATTATTTCGTAATTTGTCGAAGTGATATGGTTCATTAAAATAAATTTATCCGTAATAAATTCGTAATCGAGGCTGTAGACTCCTTTATCCTTCGAGAGTCTCGATCAAAGGATTCGAGAGGATCTAAATGAGAGGAGTAACTTGAAGGTACATCTTCTGCAGCTAGATTCCTCTGAAATCTTTTTTCTTGCCTCGTCTTCATCTTGCTTAAAGATTCGTCATCTTAGTCGTTCTCTTATTTTAATTGCGAATAAATTAGGCTGATCGTTTATGGGGATATTCTACTGAATTCAGAGAAGTCTTACGACTTTTTACGATTACTAAAACTTATTATCGATCAGAGAAGTTACTACAATTTAGAGAAGTTGGTTCAGTTCTTTTCAGTGTGAAAATCGATTATTTTTTCCGCTGTGATTCGAAAACTTGCTATTACAAGTCGTAAGAAGAGGCTGCAAACGATTCTGCTGTGTTTCGGTTGTCCTTCGAAAGGATAGTCCACCGGAAATGCAGCCATTGTAACCCAAGGATTTTGGATAATCAGTCTCCTCATTCGAATTCGACAGCTGTTCGGTTATCCTTTCGTTATGATCTTGCGTTGAAACGAGATCAATAATTTTTTTAACTCGAGAAGCTTTTCGATACGAAGAACATTTTTAAACCATCGTTATTTATTTCTCTCGGAATATATAATATTTAGAGGAATTTTGTTGGAATTTGTTCTCTTTGTTAGAAGATTTACTAAGCTGTAATAAACTCGCATTAGAGTAATAGATTTTTTCACTGCGACGATGTTCATTTTACGAATTCTCGATTCAAGTTATTTCAGAAACGGTTTGAGTTAACAAAAGCGCAACCATTCGAGCGGCAAGAACGTCGACGTAAATCATTTGTTTTTTAAAATACTAACGTACAATCAACACTCTTTTCATCGCATTTGAATTTATTATTGAACGCCTAATACTGAACTTATTTTCTTCTTCCTCTTCTTTATTTCTTCCGGCGAGCTATTCTTAGAACAGAACAAAATAGTGCTTGCACACGTCGATCTGATTTACTTAAGTTCGCTTTCTTGCATCGTATTATGGAAATTAAAGTAACGCGATTCGCTTTAAGCACGTCGATTTCTCGTTTGCTAAGCAAACCGTTCCGTGCTTTATGCATTTCGACTGGACCAATCAATGACGTGTCTTGCGACGAAGCTACAGCGCTGCGCAACATCGAGCAAACGAGCGAAATATCGCATTCCTTTGGAACATTCACCGTCGAAACGCATTGCTTCGATCGAACGTTCGCACGAAACCGTAATTGTTACGGAATTTCTATAGCGTCGCTTATGTCGACGAAAGGATTCGCGCATTTTCAGTACAATGTACGCACGTATATGAATTCGCAATGCGTGTTTCGCATTGGATCAAATTAGGACACGGTGGTCGCTACACGTACTGCCATTGAAATATTAATGTACATTTTAAAGTGTTCGCATGCGCGCGTGTGTATGAGAGAGAGAAAAAGAATGAGTGTGCGTGTATGTGTACGTTGACTTCCGACTTATAGTTTCGATATAATAATTTGAAACGCGGTACAAAATTCGCAAGATTGTAAAGTTGAAGATCAACAGCCCGAGAAGTAAAGATATGTATGTATTTCATCATCGGATAGTCGTCTACGTTTACTCAATTAATCGGAATGCCATCGAAATAATGGCCAGTTTAAGAAGTATTAATCCTTTTAAAGTCAATATCTAGCGAGAAGAGGGTTCAATAATTTGCACACTACTCCATATTACACACCTCGTCGTGAGCGTGGTTACTCGACTACGACGAGTTTACTCATGCACTCGCATACTGCCGGGAAAAAAAAGGTAAAAGAGAAAGGACGAACATCGACGATTTTCGTCCCGGGATATAAAAGTAGATGCATCGTATTTCAATCGTATTTATTCCTACTACGAAATTCCATTAGAGATTTCTCGCGATTAAGCGTACTCGTTTGCTACCATTTTCTGCATTTTGCCCGTCTACGAACGTACGGTTAAAGCGAAAGGCCATTTCTCTTTCGTCGAATCGAGCCAACGATACGTCGAAAGTACGAATTCAAAGCGAGAATCGTCGCGAAAGGGTCGTGGTCTCGTTGAAGCTGCACTAGAAAAGAATTCGAGGGTGGAAAGGCAGTAGTTTGGTCGGCGGACATCGACAAGTAGGTTTTAGAAACAGGAGAAACGAATTTCCATCGGTAACGTCCGTAAAATTTCGCTCTTCTCTCTATGCAGAAGCAAGCCTCAAAATTTCCATAATGTCCTTTATAATTTTCTTCGTGTGTTTCCTGATGAATTTTCTCATAATTTTTCTCATGGTTTTCCTCACGAAAGGCAAAAAAAGAAAATCTCTCGCGACTCGCACTAATTTTATCAAATTAATGTCAACGTAGTGCTACGTGGAAATGTATTCCGCGCGAAAACAGAATGGAAATAAAGCGCTCACATTTGTTTTCTACTGGATTTCGATCGCGTTGGAGCCGATCACGAAAGAAATTCGAGGATGGAAAGGCAGCAATTTTGTCGGCAGACATCGACAAGTAGGTTTTCGAGACAGGAGAAACGAATTCCCATCGATAACGTCTATAAAATTTCGCTATTTTCTCGATGCGATGTATCTTCGCGATGGTCTCGAAATCCCCATGGACTTTCTCATGGTCCTTCTCACGGAAGACAAGAAAAGAAAATCTCTCGCTGTTGGCGTTAGAAATGCCCGTGTATAACGAACAAGTTGAAATTTTATCAAGTTAATGTCGACGCGGCGCTACGTGGAAATTCGTCTCGCGCGAAAACAGAATGGAAATAAAGCGCGCTCATTTGTTTTCTACTGGATTTCGACCGCTTTTCTTATGAAAGGCAGAGAGAGGGGAGGAGCGGGGGGGTTCGTTGCGACTTCGATCGTAATTCAGTCGAGTATTGTTGGCGATGCATTCGCAGCTATAATACGCTTAACGCTTCCTCCCTCGTCCTTCTCGGTCCTCCATTTTCGACGATTCTCTCGCGGAATCGATCTTTCCCACTCGATTCCCGAATTTTCGTTCCCTCCAGTTCGAATGGACGCGATCGTGGAACGATTCATAAATCGTGGCATAGAATTTTATCGGTCGCTCGAGATTCTTTTATGTCGCTTAATAGGTTCGTTCGATCGATTATGCGGTGCGTTCTTTCGTTCGTCGAGCGAATTACGATTTCACCGATGGTTTTTCCGTATTTCGAAGGCATCTCGATGCAACGAATCACGCGTACGCGAGAAATTGTGTTTTTTTTTTTTAATGAATTCTCTACGAACTAGACTTTAATGTCGTCTTTCTTTAGAATAGTTTTAATGCGATTTCTAGTTATGAATTTATTTTCGAGTTTAAAGCGATTAAATATAAATTCCTTTGAAAAAGCCACTGGAAATAGACGGGATCGATATTCGTGCATTATACTTTCTAATTGGAAACAACTGTCGTTTATTATTGGATCCTTTACATTTCGATGACAGTAATATTTTGTATAATTTCGTGTTTCTTTCATGCTGACGTTTTCTCCTTTTTTTTTCACGACATCGGAAAAATCGATAGATTTTAACTTTTAATCGCGTAAAGCAGTTTTGTCGACGATGATTCAAGGGAGTGATAAGACGCTTCGTATACATAATCGTTGGAAATTGAATTAATTTAGCTTCCTCCACGAGAGACTTTTTTTTGGCGACTAAAATTTCAAGTCGGTAAACTTGGAAGAATATTCGATACTTCGAACGAACGAACGACGAGCTGATCCAAAGTCTGTTGAAATTTTCACGTGAAATATAATATATTTTTTATTTTACTCCGTCTTTCTTTTCAACGCTTTAATTAAAATTCACGTTAATCTCAAAACCAAAAACGAAATTACGTTTTCAAGAGACATTTCCTTTTCCTCCAACGAGGATCGGAACGACCATTAAAATTCTCGTCTGAAACACATTTTCAATTACACGAATTTTGCACTGAAATCGCGAAGAAGGACAATCATTTTTTCCGGACTGAAATTCAGGCTACTCTCAAATTCAAAGGACCATTTCCTTTTTTTCCAATGAGAATCGAACGCCCATTAAAGTTCTCTCGCGAAAAATACATTTTTTTTGTCGACTTCCCTTAAACTTTCGACTAAAAAATTTCCGAAGCACGATGCTCGTATCTACGACATTACGTTTTCACGAGCCACCGGGAGCCTCCTCTTGCACTTCCTCCTTCGACGAGAATGTCCGCGCTTTTGTCCGTTCTCGCGAGGCTCGACGGCAACCAAGCGAGCGAACTTACGATCAATTCTTTTGTTCGTTCGATCGGTGATTTTTTCGCGACGCGTCCACGAGCGCACCGCTCGCGATTGGAGCTAGGAAAACCACAGGAAAATTCGAGCTCGCGCGGACAGATGCTCCGCGTTGCGCCAGATGAGCGAACAAAACGCACAGCCAGCCAACAGGCGCCCAGAATCGACTAGGCCGTACGCGAAAGACCACGGCATTAATCTGTTCGTATCGGTGGCGAGCGCACTCACCGCGAACCCGTACAGCAAGTTTACCGACATTATTGTTCCTACATCGTTGATGTACATCGCTTTCGAGCCGCTTTTATCGTGCTGATCTTCCGAAGCGAATACGCGCCGCTGCTTCACCGCGACCGACTACGGTTGCCTACTGTTTACCGATCCAGAAAGAGGCGAGGTGGATTTCGGGGTCGGAAAAGATGTGGATTTTAGGACCGATCGGTTTGTTCAATTCGTCGTTTTTTTCATTTTCGTTTGTGGGGTGATATAATGAGTAGTCCAAAAAAATATCGAGCCTTTTAAAGTCAAAGTTAATACAATTGTTTTCGATTTATTGGAAGTGCAACGATGGAAAATTAGAATGTAGAGAACGAGAGAATCTACGGATCAAGATTATCCAGAATGGGCCGGTTTTGTCCGTTAGCAACTTCGAGTGTAAAGTAAACTAGTCCGAGTTAAATATTAATTGTTTCGTGCCATTTCCCAGCGGTCTCGCAACATTACGCAGTCATAACTTGGCGGTTACGAGCATAGATATTTCGTAGAGGTAACACTTAGAAAGTTTCACTGGCTATGGTGACTCCGCTTAAGGTAAACGACTCGAATAATTCTTTGCGTCATCGATGAAATGTTGGGTTTCAAACTTTTCAAAGAAACCTATGATTTTCTATCGAGTTACAAGTCGTTTTGTTACGAAATATTTCCTTAGAGATTCTAGAATTACATCCGGTAGGATCTTATTGGTCACCAGGGGAACGTTGCGAACCAGTTGCACGAGGAGATGTAAGCTCGCATCAAGACCATTTAGCATTCGGTTGTTTAATCGACATCCGAACAAGTCGTTCTTCCGGAACGTTCCAAATCCTACCGTTTAACCTTCTATCGTTTAACGATTGACCGTTATAATCGTACGATCTTGCGACAATTCACGTATCAATGGAAGGAGAGACGCGAGAATCCCGACTTCGAGTTTTATCGAGGGGATCCACGGTTAAAAAGGGTCGTACGAATGGCTGTTGGCAAGGCGGTGGTGGCGAGTCTGCGGACGCATAACTCGACGCGCGAAATTTACGCTGGAATTTATCGAGAATGCAATTTACCCGACGTCGTCGTACAGTAGCGAAGAAATAAGCTAGAGAAAAAGAAGAGAGAGAGAGAGAGAGAGGGGGGGAGGAGATAGGAGGAGAGGTTAGGGGAAGTTGGAAGACGCTGGCTCCTAGAGAGGAATTCGTTGACGAATTCATTTCGTGTCCCTTAAATGGTTCCCACCGACCGAATAAAATTGTACATCGATATCTCACGCAGGTAGTCGAGAGGAACGGACGTCTAGATACGACCCGATCGTATTTGCATTGTCATTAAAGTTTGCTCGATGTAAATATTAATGGAGAAGCAACGTCAGCCGTGCGAACGTCTACAACTCCTACGTCGATTTCCCTCTAGTTTTCTTCCTCCTACTGGGAAGATCGAAAGAAGACGAGATTTTCAAATCGATTGCGTTTTTCGTCACGTTAGAATTTGATCGAAGACTATTACTAGCGGTTACTATTAGCGAACGATTAAAATCCTTCGTTCGAATTAAAATCGAAAGTAAGATTCGTTCCTTACCAGCTGCCGATCCTTCAGTCGAATCACGTAAATTGTGTGTCACGGTCGATTGCCATTGGGATTATTACAAAAGGGCACCGAGCAACCCTGCGTTCTTTTCATACACCGCCTATCGAGGCACGCGAGAGTTCTTTAAAGGACCACTTCGATTTGCGAGACTCGAACCTCCCGAGATTCATCAACAATCGTAAGTGAAACAAAGTCCGATCGATTCATTTATGTATTCATGCACACATAAAAACGCACATTTCGGTTTTCTTTCTTTACCGCAGGCATTTCGAGCGCGGCTCGATTTTATTATCGTCCATCTCGGTCCAGCGAATGCAATTTCTTCTTTTGTGCTTACGTTCTCGTTCCCGCTTTCCATGATTTGTTGGAGCCAATAAACGAATTTACAATCGATATTTAAATTTATTCTCGACTTAAGCAACGTTTAATAATTCGCTTACGGAAACGAGTCGAGCGAATCAAAGCTAATTTCACGGTACGATGAATTTTAAGGCGGCATAAGATGAACTAATTCATTTCCGATGGGAACTGGGGAATCGTAGCAGGTTCGTAATTATATCGCGAAATTAGTCGAACTTTTCTTGATGCGTTTCATGTTTTTGCTTCAGCGCGTATATACTCGTATACTACGTGACGCGTTTGTAATTCTAGCACGGTTAGGAGCGTACATATCGCGTTTGGACATATTTAGGTCGGTAACCACGAGCGTATTCGATCGTACGCTCGTACGAACGGCATACGTCCAATAAGATTGACGAACGAGCAGATCGCGCGGACACGTCGGGAATTTCGAATGATTTACTTCGTTGAGTTATTCGACGACGAGATATTCAATGCGACTGGATTCGAACGGAGTCGAGGAGGGTTCGAATCGATAGCCGGTATCCCTATCTCGTACGATTTATACCTTGATAAATGTATTCGAACAGTGGCTGATGTCACGGTCTTTCGTACTAGATGAGCGTTCAAAAGGTGAACGAACGAAGCCACCTTGTAAATAATTCGATGAATTTGCAGCGGCCGAATATAACAACAGAGAGAATTATAAGAAAGTAACATCGACATAAACAGACGCCGATACGATAGCGGCAACGGCGCGGCTCCGCTCTTCGGGGAGCGAAGTTAAGAAAGGAAAGCTAAGAAGAAGAAGGGAGAGGTATTCGCAGCACGACTTCCAAAGTGTACACGTAACGTTCAGGCGCACGCTATTCTTTATTTCGTATTCTTCATAACCGTTTCTTATTATTATCATTCTTATTGTTACTATCACTGTTATTATTATTATTATTATTATTATTATTGGTATTGGTATTGTTTTATTATTATTATCGAGGTTCTAATAAATGTGTAGTTATTGTTAAATGTAGGAGGTGATTCATTGTCTCGATTAAGAATAAAATGAAAGTACACAATTTTTATCATCGCTTTCGCTTGTTTTCGATACTCTAAAATGCGAGGAACAGTGAATCGTTATTCCTCTCGACTTCACGATTTTCGTTAAAATGTTTTAAATCATTTTATTGATTTTTCAGACGTCTCAAATTTTGAAGAATCAAACGAAGACAAATTTAAAAAAGATATAATAAAATAACAAGTGCTTTAGCTTTGCAAAAATTCGACGTGACTTTACAGATTTCATATCCTAATAAACATCACGAGCTCGACTCGCTATCGAGAGAGGTAAACGATCGAATTAACAATTAATTAAAAGAAATATTTCCTTCGCCAACGTGCAAATGTTCCTAATTATGTCTGACATTAGCACAATACTTCCATCTACGAAATCGCACGTTTAATTGCATCGTCGAAATTTATTAGAGCCGAACAAGGTCGATTTATTTTTTACTCTTGATCTTCGATCATTAAAAGCCTCCAGAAGCAACCTTGCGTTTCTTTGAACTCGCAAACTCGTGTTTACTTTTTTCCAATTAACGACAACGCGCAATCGGCTTTAATCTCTCGTTGAAATTCAGGTAGAATAAACGAGACTCTTCTGTTTCCGCTCGAAAGATAGACCTTTTTCCCGACAATTTTGACCTAACCAAAAAGAGGTCGAAGAACTGAACGAGGGAGCGTGAAACCCAATTTAAATAGAAATTAAATGACGGTCCTTTCAAACCGATCTTCCTTCGCGTTTGTAATTTTTCGCTCGTCGTCCAGCTTTGTTGGGATTTCTAGCGTGGAAATTCGTTTTGCCAGGACTAATTGCTCGTACCATGCGTGATTTACCACCGGTCGCGTTTATTTTGCGTTATACGAGTCCTTGTAGCCTCGTGGACGCGCGCATGTCGACTGATTCGTCGATGATTCGATTTTCACGCTTCTTCGACCTCGTTTCGAATTCCACCCGCTGAAACGCGTTTCATTTTGATTCGGCTGGTTTTCACAGTTTGAATTGCTCGTTTTTGGAAAAAAAAAAAAACTTATCAATGCAGCTTTTTTGAATTTCGCTTCGTTCGCTTCATTTTTCGGTCAAACGAAAAACATAATAGAATATATTTAGAATTTACTTTAGAAAACTATTTTTAACTGATATGTCAATGCGATTGGAAGTAATATTTATTTCACGATTTTAAATCGTTTTAAATTTTCTATTACCAGAGCAAAGAGTCGGACACGATGAAAATAATTTTGAAAAAGGGTGCTTAGAACAAAATTTCGTCTTCGTGGAAACGTTATTTCGATACTCGTCTGTATCGTGATTCTCGCACGATACGTGATTTGTCCGGAGAGATCGTGAAGCTCGGTCGTTGCGCCGCAGATGCGCAATTTCAAGAAAATCGAACCAAGAGGAAAAGAAAAACGACGAATGTCGAAGAGGAGTGGAAGGAGGATGAGAAAGAGGGAACGAATACCATCGACATAGAAAAACGACAAACCGCAAAGGATTCCGACGGATCGAAGAAAGCAATGCATTACCTACAGCCGCACCGTCGAGGGAATAAAATTGGGCCGTTTCGCGATACGAAATCCCTTTCTCGGATCATTGGCGTTCTTCGTTGATCGTTGCGTCATTCGGCAAACTTTAGAAAATTTACGAGACGAAGGAATGCGTCTACTTGACTTTTCTTCGTTCCTCGAATCTAACGACTTTGATTCGACTTGCGAACGAGTCGTACGCAAGAAACAATTCATGCTGAAAATATTTGGATACGAGGGCGATTCTCGAATGTATTTTTTAACTGTGTCTGCCACGGTGAACACCCATGAAATTAGGAAATTTTTAGTTTTAAGACATTTTTTGCGATGATTAAAATAAGATAAAAATCATTGATTTGTAATTTTTTAACAGTAAATAATTAAAAGATATTAAGAAGTAAAAATTAAATTAGGGGGGCTAGAAAGTAATGTCGTATTTGCGTGTATTGATAATTTGTCCACAACGTGGAAAAAGATTATTGATAACGAAGGTGATCACATTATGGAATCAAACTAAAAACATGTTACGAAATGATCGGTTTTAATTTAACGCAAAAAATACGACGTTACCTTCCTATCCCTTTAATGAATATTGTTACTGAAACATAATGTTCCGCGTAAGTTAAATAGTACGGTGTCTCGTATTAAATTCTCAGAGTAAGAAAGAAAACTGTGTAGCAAAACTCCCTTAATCGTTTCGGAATCGTCCTTTCTTCCGAAGGGGAAATGAGAAGGACGAAGATCTTAGAAAATATTAGGCAGAGAATATTCCGAAACGCGACACAAATATAGGAACGCGGGAAGAATACTTCCAATTTCGGATAAAATTGAGACAATAAATTCGATCTTGCTCGAATGAAATTGTCGATAAGACGGGAGATAAGAGCTCGGACCTATATTAAAAAAAGGTTAATATCGAAGAGCCATCCTTTCGCTCGGTCGCGAATAAATCGTCGTTTAAAGTGGCGAATATCGTCGTATATTTTGCGGTTTCGCCACTATCCCGTGGTCGTTTATTAAAAAGATTAAAAGCAACGGGGGAAGAAATTCATGCGACGGTGTGGCTGCTGCGGTGACGACACCGAGAGGGTGAGGATTTGATCATGGGTGGCGCGGAGTCGTCGTCGAACGACACGCGTTATGCCAAGGGGAAAACGGCGCTCGCGCATTGAATATGGCGAGCCTGGCGTTCTGCCAAACCGACGACCCTCTTCACGATTTATCGTCGAGTTACTGGATCTTCGAACGCAAACTCCGGTCGTTGTCTTACCTACTGCTGCCACCGTTGCTCTTGCGACGTCGAGGACCTCTTTACCCTCTTTTTCTCTTCGAGCGTGAGGAAGGAGACGAATTTTTCGCATCGAGGATTACGCATTTCGTTAGACGTTTGCACGAAGTCGAGGCGATTCGTCTCGATCGACATCGATCGAAGAATATGTTCAGTTGTTGTTCGATAGTTTGACTGGAAAGAAAAGTACGGGGAAGATGGCGATCGCGAATTGAATATAACAAGGCTGCTTTCCAGCCAAACCGACGACCCTCTTGACGATTTATCGTCGAGCTATTGGATCTCCGAACGTAAGCTCTTCGGCCATTGTCTTGCCTACTGCTGCCGTCGTTGCTCTTGCGACGTCGAGGACCTCTCTACCTTTTTTTTTTCTCTCTGGTTGTGAGAAAGGAGACGAATTTTTTAGACACCGATCGAAGGATTCGTTCGGTCGTTGTTCGACAGCTTGGTTGGAAAAATACGTGAAAGTGACACAGAAAGAAAATCAAAGAATATTTTTAGTAACGGTGATCGCGAGGTAAAAATCCTCCATTTCTTCACCCTAAAAAAAAAGAACTGACGGAAGCGGCACGATTTTCGAATATTTTGGCGCGTGGACGGTCTTAAGTCATGGTTTTAGTTTGACCTTAGAAAACAGGCAGAATCGTTGAGCACGAAAGAAGAGTCTTACGACGAACGCATTCCCACTGGCTTCTTCTCGCGCGAGCCTTCACAATGACCAGAGAATTTTAATTAAAGTCGACGGAACGATTTTAATTTGAAACAGCAGCCGAACAACACGAAGAAATAATACGTAAGAATGCACCCTTTTCGTTCCTTCTTTCCTCGTTGTCTTCCTTTTTTTCGAGCAAGACGCTGCGAAGATACAAGGAGAACGACTTATCATCCCACGTGACTCGTTACGTGCGCTTGTCATCGCCAAACGAACGACCAGATTTTCTCTCGTACGAGATCGCGATTAACTTTTCCCTCCGTCCTGTTTTCCCCCTTGTTTTGTATTCTCTCATCTTTTCTGGAGAGGAAGATGAGTTCCCCGAGCAGGATCGACTCCATCCAGAAAATTGTCCAACACCGGCAGCCGAGCCGAGCGAAACCACGCCGAGGATGGGTCGCTTTGGATACGCTTTATAACGCTTCATCGATTCACTCGGCATCGGGGGGAGCAGTTTCTATCGTATTAGATGCTTTGCATCGTCGTAAAGTGTCGACGAACTCAACAGATATTCCTAGGATCGATGCTCGACTTCGTTGGCAAGATGTCTATAACCGGTTCGATTCGATAAACTCTCGAACCGAACGAAGGAACGAAGAAATTGGAAATTGACAAGTTTAGTTTTTTTTTGTCGTTATCGTGAGATCGATGCGACATTTCTATGCGTTACGCTAATGGAAAGAGAGAAAAAACTACGGTATAATTTAATAAAAACAAAAGTATAAATTGTATAAAAGTATAAAAGATAAAAGTAAGAGTGCGTTGTATTCGCACTCTGATTCTCTTTCACTTTTCCAGCACTCTTAGTCACTCAATCGTTCCTTTCTTCATTCGTTCCCATATTTTTATTAAATTCTCCAGACTTCTGACAACGCACGGTCGACGAACGATCGAAAGAGAGATTTGGATGGACGACGATAAGATAATTCCAATACCACGGAGACGTCGAAGAATTATGTCTATGAACTGACGTGTCTATGGCCTGGCCATTGATTCCCTATCGATTTTAACGGCGAATAAAATAGGGAATGTTCCTTTTAGAAAGATAGACGATTTCATCGAGGCAATTTCGATCGATATTGCGTTTACTCCAACCGTAATGGTCTCCTTCATCATCGAAGCTTTCGATTTCTCGGGAGATCCTTCTCTGGAGCTTTCAACGCAGCGAACTGCTGCGATGGAAGGGACTTTATTAATCCACAAAGAAAGGGGTGAACTCGTGAAACATTTATCGACCTGATTATTGCTCTAGATCCTGTACAAATGGCGCATTTCCTCAGTCGGCTTTGCGATTTCATCTGCTCGTAAGTAGTCGTTGATAACGAGAGTACTCGAATAACTTAGGAGTTACGAGAAGTTGTCGAGACCAAGTATTTGCCCACGATGAGTCCTGCGAATTCGATTTGGCAAGGATCAGCCGAGATCGTAAGTCTCGGTTTCGACTTCTGAGATGCATCGCAAGATCGTGGCTTGCTATCTGTCCTTTATATAATAGTTACAGAGCACACTCCTTTTCTGAGTGGATGTATCACTGATATCCTAATTGACGTTATATATTTACTGTTGTGGTACAATATTCTTGAAGGTTAGAAACTCTGGCGATTTGATCTTGATTATGATAAGACATTAAGTATGACAAATTAGCTACTTGACTGGCTAGAAGACCAATGTTGTGGCAAACGAGTCCTAAAATCGACCGACTGTTGCTGAGATCCTGTGCTGACAAGAAGACTCTGGTAGTCGTTTACCGATTCATGGTTAGTTTCATCAGTCTCTCTTTCTAACTGTAAAATAAAGGTCTCCCTTCGCGGGAGGTTTCGCTTAGATACGAACTCAACGTCGTTCTGGCACTTCGAAGCCCGCCTTCCTTTCATCGCGAGATCGATATCGTTTCTCCTGTCGCGACGATCCTCGTGTATCGCTTTGAAATACATCGAGAGTTTGCTGGCGATCGTTGTTACGTGAAATAAGTTCTCCGGTGAGAGACGATGGAAATAGAAGAAGGATAGAAATAGAAGGAGGAGAGAAACGAATTGCATCAAACCGTTCGTGATAGGAAAGCATTCGGGGCTTCCTTTTCTACCGAGGGAAAACGAATCGCGCCCAAGGTGATCTTTACTTATCTGTCGTTCGAACGCGCGATTGGATCCTTGAAAGCTTTCGATTCATCGAATCCATCGTAAAATATCTCGTCTTATCGATTTTTCTATCAATAATTTAATCTAGAATTAGCCAAACTCACTGCTTTCCCGTAGTTTGGTTCTTGGATCAACGATTTTCTCGAATTTATACGAATTTTATACAAAGGGCAAACATCGATTAAGTGTATATTTACGATTTTGTCCGGTGACATTTCATCATTTTTCTGTCAACTTCGCGATTCATAAACGTAATACTGGCGATAGTAATTCAATTTTTTTTTGCAAAAACCGAAATTACTTTCTTGTTAGTCCAATTTGATCTTAATATTTTGACCTTTCGCATGGTTACTTAAAGCAAAGTTTAAAATTGATTAATACGATAAAATTATTGAATAATCCCACGACGGAACACCGACGAAATTCGATGGAATTTTGGCTCTTTCTCGTCTTTTAGCCTCGTAATTTTGCACTTTCGCTTCTTCGTTAAATAATAATCGAGTTTGGCTCGTCAATTACCCTTTCATCGTGAAAATAATCGCGGTTTGTACGGAACGAGGAACGAGGAAAACGTCACGAACGAACGAACGACGATACGCGAAATCTTCGAAGTTAATCGAATTCGATTTTGAATCCGCGCGATGATAGCGATGCGTGGAATTGATAAATCAAAAGATCCTTCCATAGACTTCTTCTCGTGAAAGTCCTACGAAGTCGTCGATCCATGATTTCTCACGATTGCACGTAACATTTTCGTGAAACAATGTCGAATCGTGTCAAACTCGACTTCGTCGTCGTTCAGTACGATTGTTTAGAAGCAAAGAGCGCAATTACGTCGCGTCGCGTTGAATTCTTGCACTTTTCAAAGGTCCTTAATTCGATTCGTTCAAAGTGGACGACAGACTCGCTCGAAACTAAGATTCGTGACCCACGGCCCTCAGAGAAGTCCTAGTTTAGAAGCCTCTAATTACCGCTTCGTTCAGCACGTTGCAGAGTCGCTGATGCCAGGAGGAGAAAGAAGGACGAGAAGTCTGAGGTTCTGGGTCCTGTTAAATGATTTTTTTTAGAAGGTTGCTTCTTTTAATTTTTTTTTCTTTTATTTTATACGAATTTCTTCGATCTGTTTTTATTCGAATCGGCAGTGTCTTCTTTTTTCGAATGAATCATGGAAAATTGCAGGAGAAACCAACGAGAGACCGTATCGTCCGTTACTTTAAACGAATACCACGGTGTATAGAAATGAGGGAGAAAAAAATAGAAAGAGAGAGAGAGAGAAATTAAACCACATAGAATGTAGGTACTTCGAGAAACTAACAAAATTAATTACTCTCATCCCGAGAGACCAAAGTATTTAGAATTATTAATATCGATTTTAATTGTTGTGATTAACCTCGTTAATTTCATTGAACGTCGGATCGTGAGATTTTCAAAAGAGTGAGCTCGATAAAACGAACGAGTGATAAATAAACAGCTCGAAATAAATAACGAACAAATGTAATTAATTCGAAATATTAAAAGTCATTTTATCGAAACATTCGATTTACAGCTTTACCTCGAGGCTCTCCTCTGCAAAGAATAAGGTCAGTTTTATCGCAAACTACGGTAACGAAGCGCCCAAATTCTCACGGTCTTGCTCTTAAGACTCGAAGCTTCTCACTCGAAGAATAACTTGCATTTGTATGTTTTGGATGTTTCTCGATTCCGGTGAATCCAGGGTACGAATAGGAATAAGAAGAAATAGCAGGACGAGCGATTTCGAAACCGAGGAAACGTAAGGAAAGGAATAAAACGAGAAGGGAAAAAGGAATGCGAGCGAGGAGCGATCAGGCCAACTCACTTCCATATCCATACGATTTCCATCGAACAAATTACCTATCGGCGTCTGCATGGCAAACACAGCATCTAGGCTCTATTCGAGCTTCTCGAGTCGTTCCTTTGCAGCCTTCGGAACGAAGCTCGATCGACGCGGTAGTTTGATCGTTTCCGGATCGAATTCCAGTTCTGGAAGAAAGTGGGAGTCCGTCAAATTGAGTTCGAAGTTGGACGAAGAGAATGGATACGGAAAAGCAGGAGAAGAAAGAGAGTCCGATAAGTTGGAACAGCTCGTTTCGCGTTCACTGAGTCGAGAGTCGAACATTCAAACGTTCTCGCGAGCTACAGCGCGAGATAAACTCCATCGAACCAGAAAGAACTCGAGGATTACACGGGACGAAGGAGAAGGTTATTGGAAAAATCGCGCTTGATTCGTTCCTAAGAAGGTTGCACCGTCGAATTCCAAACGACGAGACGCGGAAAGAGAGACTGCGAAAAAGATGAGTTTTTAGGAAGCACAGAGAATCCCGATGTTTGCCAGAGAAATGTTTTCTTCCCGAGTTTTCCCTAATTTTACTTCGAAATTTCACGATCTCGCCTTTTTCATCGTCGTGCAACCCACGAGCACTCCAAAAAGAATCAGCGGCTGATCGAAATTCAGTGAATCACGTCGTCACGAGCAGACGCTTAGCCGAAGCTTCGACGGTGACTCCGAAACCGTTGCGCTTTTTGGCCTTACTCGATTTTTAGCTTCTCTCGACTTTAAATCGACGACTGGTTCGTGATTATCGTTTTTTGGATTCTGTGTCTTTTATCGTTCCTTTATCGAAAACGTTTCTATCAAATTCCACGCGTGCTTCGACGATTCTGTGGCGGTTGCCTCGTGGCTCGAAAAGAGAAGGACCGCGTGTCTCTCTCTCTGGTGTCGGAGACTCGTTACTATCCCTTTTATTCGTGGTGGATCCACATGCCGGGAATCGAACCTCGGCCCTCCGATCTGTAGGCAGGCGCGCCTTCCCCCAGTCT
>JAITYT010000835.1:867688-882670 GCA_025433975.1 Liostenogaster flavolineata
TTAGTTGTCTTCTTTTTCTTCTGGCCATTTCCATTAATTTGACAAAAAGTGAAAGTCGCGTCTCTTTTCGAATTCGACATTTTCCTTCTTTTCTCTAGACTATTTTAGGTCGTGAGTCGTTGGCTGATTTCTTGTCCGAGCACAGTACGTTTCCGATTTTATTGTAAAGTCTTAATTAACGCGCAACGATGATGATAGCTGTCGGTGATTGGTTGTAACGTCCTCTAAGCACTCAAACGTCTGCCTCTCGAGTTTAAAAACGGCTTCCATCGATTTTTTACTCTTGGGGATTTCCACTCTTCTTTTTCTTGAGTTTTCGTTTCATCCTGTTTCCTTTCGAATTTTCAAGACTTTTCTCCATTTTCTTGGACTTCTTCCGAGCGCACGGAAACGCATAGGTGCTTGGACGCAAGATAAGACCCGAAGGAAGGCGAAATTGCTTCGAACCGGCTGGCTGACATTGTCGAGGATTCCTCGCTTCTTTTCGACCTTCCGGCGATCCGTCCTTTCAGAAGTCTCCATTCTTCACGATGGAAAGAGTAATTGACACCCACTACGTGAAAAGTTTCCGTTCGACTGGCAGGACGTCGCGACAATGACGTACGAAAGGAAGAATTAAGACGTGAAACGATCTCAAGTTCTTTCTAATTTATATTTTATTTCGCACGATTCCTGTCAGATCTCGATGAAATTTTCATCGTTTCGTTATTCCATTATTCCATTGCGAAATATCCTCGATTTTCCACGAAAACATTCGTGCGTAGTTTACTCCAATTTGCAGTGACTTTGCCGTTTTTCTTGACTTATCTTATCCGTTTCACCGGCTTTTCGACCACGTCGATTTATTTCTAGCAATAAAAGTTGAAAGAAGAGGATCGTTCTACGAATTTATTCGCCAACGATCTCACGTTCTACGTTAAATATTAATTCTACGACGGAATCCAAGTGTCCTTGCTCCGTCTTAAAAAGAGTTTCCTTGGTATTTCGTCGTTGAACTCTCGAATAACGCGATTAATTTAACGGCTTCCGTTAAAAGGCTGGAATTCTCGACCATCGATCGCGAAAAATCGAAGAAGAATCGAGAAGTTGTAATTTCGTTAAAGTTTATCCCTAAGAGAACCTTTCAAAGACTCGTTCGCCTCGACGATGGAGCAGCGCTCATTCGAAAGGAGAGAAAGAGCGAATTTCACCGTTCGTCGCGCGGAAGGCGCTCAGACAACCTTCGATCTCGTTCTGGATTCGCTTTCGATCGCTCGTCATGAAGGAGGGTCGAAACAGGACGAGGAAGATCTAGGAGGTTCGAAGAAGAATGGAGAAAATGTAGGAGTTTTAAGGGAGGTGGGAGAAACGTCGCTTTTCGAACGAAGTCTCTTCGCTCGCGCGATTGATTGGAGGGAGAAAAACAGAGCCAAGGGGACGCCATAACAATTGTAGGTCGCTGCGTCGAGTGGAGTGTCGCCATAAATTTATTATCGGTTTTCTTCTTGCCCCGTGAGTTTACCAGGAAAAAATGCGGTGTGTTATTCGAAGCTGGAATTTCGCGCTTTTCCAATACTTCTGCGTTCGTAGGAAAGAGGAAGGACGAGTCACGAGGTACTCGAAAGTGTAAAACCGATAGAGAAAATCGAGGTGAAAGGATTTTACGATTTTAAATTTTTACTTCGGATTTGGTCGTTTTCGTCGCATCACTTTTCGACTGCGCCCAATGCAAAATTCGAGCGTTCTGCGTTTGAAAGATTCAAGATAAGTCCAAAGCTTTTCCTTCTCTCCTTGACACGTCCTAATTAGCTAAAAAAATTATTTATTGTTACACATATTTTAAAACGATGAAAAGTAAATAATTATTAATGACAAATAAATAACTTCCGTCTTGGTATCAATTCGTGGAATGATTAATAATTTTTATTTATAATTAAAAATTTTGACAATGTTGACAATTTTTTAACGAATAATTTCGTCTCAGATGGGTAAAGTTTAAAACGCCGACGCTGTTTCCTTTTTGACGTTCTTTCCTTTGACGAACTACAGTCGTCTTCTTAAATTTAAATTTGGGAAAAAACGCGAAGACGCGAAACGCACTCGCATTATTCATCCTCTCGCATAATAACTTCCCGAAAGGAAGCCCGGGACAAACGTCGGCTGATATTAAGACGTCCTGGAAAGACAATGAAGTCGACTAGACTCGTTTTGAAAGAGAAAAGTCGATGCTGAAAGAATGGGGGATCCCTTCTTGCAATTTCAAACGAATTCTTTGTCGAAGGGACGCTTTCCCGTCCATTTTTACATTCTTATCTAAAAATACGCGTGACCGAGGCGATTTTAGGGACTAATGTAATCTGAGTGCTCGCGCGCTTTTCCCATTCGTCGATGACATCGAGGAGGATTACGATCAAATTCATACGAGCTTCCGGTAAAATCGAAAACGTCGAATTGTCGATCGTGAACACCGATACGTTCGTCTCGCGTGAAAACGTCATATCGATTCCTACGATGAGATATGCCATAAGCTGGCTTTGAAATTTCACGAGTATTCCACGCGTGTTTCAATTTCGATGCATTCGAAACTTTTGGAGATCGTTCAATTAATATCGTTCTGAAAGTGAGAAAGTAAGTAAATAAAATTTAGATTCGCTTTCGTCGAGGATGAAAGATAAATTGAAGAAATTGACTCCTTTCGTCCGAAAACAAGGACTGTGATTGCAAGGGGCAAGTCACGATTAAGCGTAAAATTTCTCCCTCATTTATGCTGCGTGACGTTCAGGTTTACGCGAGCTCAATGAGATGCAGGATAATGCAACTATGCAAATCTCTGTTATGCGTTTGATCCACGAAGGCCTGATTACGCTGGCAACCGGTGCGCCATGATTCCCAAACGCATTGAAAGCGAACGACCAGCCAATCGAGATTATTCCGCGATGCGAAAACTGAAGTGTCCAATTATTTTCGATATTATCATGGTTGGTGTCAAGATTCGTAGACGAGCTTTGATTCGAGGAAAAGTTAAAATTTCTTCTTCGATCGTTCTTCTTTTTTCTTAATTTAACGCGATATTTCTCTTCTCGTAAAATAAGATTAGTGGCTAGGGCGTCTTTAATACGTGGGGTAGCAGTCGCTTTCTTGCGCGCAAATCTATGAAAGAAAATAAATAAAAAATTTATCAATTTGAAAGTCACAAGGAAGCCAAAAAGAGAAATTTCGTGAGTTACGATACATGCAAATTCGTATAAATATGCGAAAGAGAGAGGTAAGATGATGGGAGGAAAACCGCACTGTCGTGAGAATTTGCGAGACGCCCTTGGGGCTTTCCGTATACCAGTAACGATGCTTTCTTCCTGAGCCCGAGTTAAATTCACCGCCAGGTAAACCCACGTTAGCAACTGTAAAACCCATGGGAACGCCATCGTTCGGTCTCTGTCTCTCTCTCTCTCTCTCTCTCTCTCTCTCTCTCTCTCTCTTTCTCTTGCTCTCTTCCATCCTATCTTATTGCATGCTTCGTCCGTTTCACGAAGCGGTGCGCTTCCAACGAGCCTCCAATCCACCTGGATTCGTTTGTCTACGCCCATGTATCTATATACGTACCTACGTTCTCGAACATTCTCGAGATTTCAGCACGACGTAACTGCACTTAGAAACGCGCTCTCTATGTCGGCGGACTTCTTTCAGACTGTCGGCGAGTATTACGGAAAGTGTGATGTTCTTTGTAGCGTTGTTCTATCCAGTGCTCGATACTCGGTTCTACCCTTTCAAACTCGTAGAAGCACGTACGAACGAGAGAAGACAATTTCCTTGTTCCGTTTGTCGCAGTAATTCCGATGAGTTAATTCTCGCTTTTGGTAATTTTATTCCAGTCACATTTTTATGTTTTTCCGCTACATATTTTCCAGTTCGTTTGAATATTTTCTCGCGAAGGAGAAGAAGATAATTTTGAAAGTTCGCTCGACAGATTTCGTTTTACCTTATTTATCCGAGGTGAATGAAAAACCTTTAAAAAGACACTCATCGATTAGTTCGAACAGGTATATCAAGTTGGACGAGCCGAAGCCCCGCCCCTTTTTCATACAGGTTTCAACATTACGTCATGAGATTGCCGCGAGGCTTTGGTCTCCATTTACAGCCACCCCTTTGGGAAGAACAGAATCTTTGTCGCAACCTTCAGGATGCGATCAACTTTGCAACCCCGTCTATACCCTCCAGGTTCGCAAGAAGTGTCTCTGGGTGTGTTATGTCCGAACGAACAGATCTGAAAGAGAAGGGAAGAAATTAGACCACCTAGAAGAAGCCGTTTCTTAAATTTCATCAATTCGACTCTTCCAAAACGATAAATCTGCTCATACGACCCATCAATTCCATGAGATACGTGAAATCGATCGCTCCTTAACGCAGAGTTCGCGTGTCATTTTGATCTTTTTCTATTTTTTTTTTAAATAAAAGAATATCTGTAGGCAATAGAATTACAACTACATTTTTATGTTATTCAACCCTAACGGATTGTTCGGATAAAATAACAAATTTACAGAGCGTCTAGCCACTCGATTCGATACAATTTCGATATTGTACAAATCGATGCGCAACAACTGTACGGATTCGTGGTGCTATCGAAGAGTGTTTTCCATCGTTCGAGTAATGCTTCTCGTTCAAAGAGGCATCGAAACGCACGTAGAGACGTCTCGAGTGTTCCACGAATGACGCAGCGAACGATTTAATTGGAAACGCGCACGCAGTCGCAATTTGATTGTGGTACCTCGAGCAACGAAGACAGAAATTGCTTGGAAGCACGAGGGAGAGAGAGAGAAAGAGAACGAAAGGAGATACGTTGTTGCTCGAACCGAACGAAACGCAAGCGTTTTTCGCTTCGTTCTTCGCATTTCCACGAATTCTTCCTCGCAATATTTGCGTACCACGAGGTTCGGATTACCGAGTCGACGACGAAACAGGGAAGGACATCGACCGACTGTGCGAATTTGTCATCGACGCGCATCGAAATTGCCTCGATTATCCGACGTTTCGCAGTCTTAACGAATCGATGTCGAGTGCTTTGATTGCCTTACCTTTGTTCTCGTGCTCGCCAGATCGGCTTGCGATCGAATTGAAACGAAGATTAAAAATTTTTTATTATCGTTTTATAAACACGAAGCGGCTGAAAAGAATCGTCCAACGTGTGTCAACCTCTTCGTAATTATTGCAGATGATGAATTGACAATGGTTGATCCAAATTACGTACTGGTATAACAAACCAGTCCCACGATTCTTCATGTTCCACGAGGCCCAAAATTTTCATCTGCGCTTCGTCGTGGAAACAATATAATTTTGTCGAGGACAAAAAAATCTTTTCAGGCAGAACCAAAAAGAAGCAACAAAATTATTTCCGTACAACGAAACAATCTCACAATTTTGCGCGTTCCACTTGAGCCAAAATTCTCCGGCTTGTCTTCCCACGAATCGTTGAAAGCGATTTTAGGTCAACGTTCCATCGAAGGCAAGATCCATGAGTTTCATCAACAAGTCGATCTTTCGTAAACGCTCTCCAGCCTATAATTTGCGTCTGGTGGTTGTCGGCAGGTCGTCGCTCGCATGCGAAACCACGAGGTCTCGAGATGGGTCGAGACGGGTCCTAGAGGAAACTCGAAGACGATGCACTGCTCCTCCGTCGTGCTGCTGAAGATATTGTCGTCGTTGTATTCGTTGTACTTATCTACCTTGTACGGTACTTATCGCGTATCCTGTTGAAATATTCCAGTTGGAAGATTCGCAAGCACGCCCTTGCTTCGAGCTTCCTGGCAAGACGTCGTTGTTCAGGAATAATCGGTTCAAGCAACATTAATGCTTAAAAGGGGAGGATATGACGTCATAGTCGCGTGAAGGTAGTCATAGAAGACGAGAAAAGTGAGAGAGGGGAAAACTTGTTAGAATTTTGAGGAGTCGAAGTCGTACAATTTTATTATTATAATAAACGGTCGACAAAACCCAGACAGTTACGCTGTAGCTTTCGAGTTTCTTTCGTTCCCGCTCGATCTTTTTCTAAAAATCAATGATCTTCGGTCGATCGATTGGTCGTACGCCGACGAAAGAGATATTCTTCTATTCTGCAACGCGTTCGAGAAATTCTGCAATTTTACTCGTAAAGCCGAATCGAAGCAGCAAATCCTCGAATCTAAAGCGTAAAAAGAAGAACCGGGAATGCAAGCGCTCGTTCCAAAGCATTTATCTCCTTTTTTCATTTTGAAACGTTGTCTTTCCTCCATCGAAACGCTTTTCGTAGTCGCGGACTGAAAATTTTCCAACGTTAGTTTCGAGTCCTCTTGGCAAGAGAAGAATAGCAACCAAGAAGAAAGAAAGTCGAAAGTGCGAGATATTATCGAGGATCGTGTCGTCTCGAAAAAACTCGCTACGTTCGTTCACCTCTTCGAACAATCGCGTTAAGAGAGGAAATTTGGTTGGTGCGCGCGACCTCAGGGGCAATTTTTGCGATTCAATTTCGACGATTGCGCAACGGCGGCATTGTTTGCGCACGGTCGTTTGTAAACGAATTACCATTCGACTGGGCATTCCCGTCGGGCACTCCGTGCATACAATGACGCGGCCGAATGGAAGAAATAAAGAAAGAAGCCATCGGCAAAAGGGAGAAAACGCGATTTCGTCGTGCGCACGTGCACTTCGCCACACGCTCGTGGGTTGAAGTAACGCGGGAGAGAAGTTAACACTCTGCGAACGAAGTCTCTGCGGGCACGATCACGGTTCCTGGTCGTATGTACAGGCTGTAAAGAAACCTTTGGTCTTGGCTGCATTTCATTTGGTTGCCAAGAAAATAATTCCTGTTGTTTAAGTATCAAGAAAATTCAGTTTTTTGCCCAAACTTTAATCAATTAAATATTTTCTACTTGGTTCGATGACTGTTTGCCATCTTTCCGGCGATTTCACGATTCGTAATCGTAACTTTGACGCTAACTGTATGAAACATCAAATTACTGTCTTGCTAATCTAATACATCTTCGAATTGGTGGCGAACTGAGACTTGTCTTTATCGGTGATATTGACGAACGAGGTTTTTAACCTTTTCTATTCGGGTGTCGAGTGCCACTCGATCTAGCCTAACTGAAATTAAAAGATCGATGTATATTCGAAGCTCAATGCTCGATTGGAAAGTCAATTTCTTCAAAGAAACGCTTTCGTTTTCATAAGTATCGATTTTTAATCGGTAAGCAGTTTTCATCCTTGACACCGAACCTATCGATATTTCGTGTACACCTATTCTTACCGTGGCCAGTTCAAAGATCTGTTACTAAAACGTTGCATTTCTTACAATTGAATGCGGCTAAGAGTTCGTTAAATAAAAATTAAATAAAAAATGAAACGATTATCACGAATCGACGAGACGAATTTAATTTCTTTTTTCATTTACATTCTAAAGATCGAAAGAAAAACTAGTCCCATGTAGGAAATTCCAAGCCAGATCTAAGAACGATCGTCTGACTAATCGTTGATAAATTCAGTCTTAGATCCAGGGGCGTTAAAAAATTAAATTGGTATCGAGACTCGAAAAATTCGAGTGCAAAAGGTTCAAGCTCGTCACAGACATTGGAAGAATGACTCTCAGTGGCAGTGTTACGCGAGGTTCCCCCGATGTTGCGCATAAACGAGAGCTAATAAAAGTGCGCGCAGGACGATACTCGAGCGGAGCGAATGAATACCTACGACCGTGTTGATCCGCGGTATTGTACTTAACTCCGATCGTAAGCCGCGTCGAGAACGATTAATAGACCCTGCAATCACGATAACTCACCACTAATGGCTGCATTAAAGCTCCTTTCTCTTGCTCGCGATTCGGTAGGGCCACTGACACCCGCCGAGACTCCTCCTGAAATCAGGAGAAAGAGAAAGACAATTCTTTCTCTTCCTTCATCCCTCTCCTTCTCTTTAGTTCATTTTGTTCGCTCAACCGCACTTTTCGCCGGATCACGTATAATCTAGAGCAGTTTATCGTTGAATCATCGCTATTGTTTGCATAATTTTGACGTTTTTCATATAGCATCGGACATCCGTGCTGCGTTCGATCGCTTTTTTTTTCTTACGCACTTATTTTCCATTCTTTTTCCTTGTTGATAAATATCTTATTTTTCTTTCCTTCATATTTTCATCTTTTATACTTAATTACAAATATAGGTACAGTGCCAACACCGTGTTCTTGCATTGGAATTGCCAACTTCGCATCCGAGCACAGTACATCTACGTCCTTCTCTAATTTTTCAGCTTTTAATTAATTTAAGAGAAATACAAAATCGCGTAATTTTATAAAAATCATTGCGTCTCTTCTAAGCTGCATCGACTCACGATTTTTCTCAAGGAACGCCGAAACTTTATTCCATTTAAATACAAATATCAAGACGGTTTCTCATCTTCTCCCTTTTCTTTCGATTTTCAAAGTAGAACTTCGACGACTGAGGGTCTCATCTACTCGCGATTCACAGTTTGTACAGCCTTTACGTAAGAATGTCGTTGTACCGTAGCACCTAACGCTATACGGTTTAATCTAAATGTAATTACTTCGCTGTAGACATTTTACGTGGACTGTTCGTACCAACAGACTGCTATAATCTCGCAGGATAAATTCTTCCTCTGTTATTATTTCAACTTTAGTCGTCTGCTTCCTCGATAATTGCGCGGAGGGAAAACTTTACGACTTCGTATCTCCTCAAAACGTAGTCTGCTCCTTCTGGTGGTGGTAATGGTACGCGGCATCGCGTGGGGAATAACCGATATCGGATTACGAGAGAAACTCAGGGAAAATATTCTGAATTCGTAGGTGCGTAGATAGGGTGAATCGATCGAGTTATCGATATCAGATCGAATTACAGGCTACTCTACGTGCTCCCTTTCAGAATGGCGATCCTCTGGACGGACCTGTTTTACTCTCATTCCACGGCGGAACTCGTGGAACTCGAGCGTAAATTTCTCTCGAATTTTCTTCGAATTCTCCTCGAATTCTCCTCGAATTCTTCTGGATACCGGAAAATGCTTCGTGCGGTTTACTTCCGTACAGACGAATCGCTTGTTTATTAAAACGCGTTATCAAGCTACGCGCGCTAACAAATTTCTCAATTATTCAATTTCACTACAGTTACTACTCTAGTGAGACTAGATCAACGATGACTAAATTAAAGATTACTAGATTAGAATATCCAAATTATTGGCAACGGATTCGGGTCATATCGCGCTTCTCTATCTTTATTTTTATCGTGGAGCGTCAAGTGTTTGATAGAGTCGAATCGGTTCTGTCAGCTTGCGATGTTAAATGGCGATGTAACATCAATAAGTCGTAGGTTACACGTAAAGGCAAGTGGCAAGGAAAGTAGGAAAAATTGGCCGACAGTTCGATTTAGTGATGACGTGGTTCTTTTCACACAAAATAGGTTTCGAGCGTCAGAAAGTAATTCTCGTCGAAGAAAGAATAATGGACAAGTCGAACTCTAGTGGGAATTATCAAACGTACTCCACGGTCCAATTTCACTCTTCGTAACGAAGCACGCGTCCGTTGAAAAATGGCCAAAATAAACCTATTTTTACCTACCGTTTGACTTTTTTGAGTACGTGTCACACACTCGTCGTTCCACCAAGAATTTTTATGCCGTTCACGACTCAATGGTACGACATTTCCATGAAACGTCGAAATATCTTTTCAAAAACTGTTATAAAAGATATTAAAAATTTGAAAACGAATACTTTCCTTCTCTGCAGGCCGATTTACTAGTGGATTTGGTAATGGCAACGAAAAAAACACGCAGACGTCTCTTCGTTCGTGAACTTCCATTCGAAAGAGGAAAAAAGAAAAGTCGATCGAATCCCAAATCCGCCCAGTCTCGTTTAAGTAATTTCCTCATCGTATTCGAAACGTTTCAATGCGTGTACAGGTAGGAATCTCGACGTACGAGGTACACGACACGATCGTTGCTACGAACCTCGTCGAAGGGAGGGAATGGCATTCGTGGACGAACCAATCGACGAAACGATCGATGCCAGGGCCGATGATAACGTCGAACAAACGCGCCACTAGCTGAATGAGACTCGCGTCGTTTCTGCAAAGGGTCGAGCCTCGATCGACCGTCGATCTTCCTGGATCGTAGCGCGACACGAATCGTCCTCGAATTACTGTGCGCTGGCATCGTGCCCGGAAATTCGTCCGTTCGTTTTCGAATTAGACTTTGCGGTTTGTAAAATTTTCAGGCGTTTCTTTGCATTTTTCAAATACTGTGGTCGAATGACGTTGGTCGATCACACGTGTGCCATCAGTGATTCGTTTATTCGCACTAGGTCGAGTCGATATCATCCTTTTTTCACGGAAATTTCTTCTTTCGATATTTTTCTTTAGATGCATCGATTTGCTTCGGTTTATCATGCGTTAGTTTTGGGAAGGATTCAGTAATTCTATCAGGAAATTTGACGACGATGACGCTATTGATCTCGATAGAAAATTAGGAATCAATCACTTCAAATCACATTTCATATTACACAACCTGATACAATCCGAGTTGGAAGAAAATACATGATTTGTCTGAGTATATTTTATGTATGATTAGCAGTTTTATTATTTTCTAGAAAAAAATATGCACACAATCCCGTCCGCTTGTCACGAAAGACGATTGAGAGAGATTGGTTTAGATCTGTTTTTTGAAGTTAAAATCATAGGTAAAAAGTAGAATAATCGAGGTTATTATTACATTAGCAAAAAGACCCTCGGTTTATTTATTTATCGGGGTAGATCGATATTTGTTCTTTCCGGAAAAAGTTCTGTACAGCAGATTTCGCATTCGACATCATCGGCTTCATCAATTTTTCATGGTTCGCGGGCAACTTCAAATAGCCTTTTAAAAATACTGCATTATTTCGCGGAATAAATTTCACGAGAAAAAAATTCATACGTTAAAATAAATTTTGGAAAATAAACTGTCGAGTAATTTGCATTTCCTTGCTTCTACGAATTAACGTCTCTCATTTCTCTCGAAGGTGGAAAATTACTTTTCGTACCGAACGAAACGAAGAACTTTAACCGAGAAAGAAAGAAAAACAGGATCTCCCAAAGAGGCGAAAGACACGGAACGAATTCGACGCGAGCTTCAACATAAATTATTCCTCCAATTCGTGGAACGTGGATTCCGTGTTTAAACCGTGACCATCGAAAGGATATTCCCGTCGTTCCAACCTTAACAGTCGGGGGATTAATGTCGAGCTATCGAGAGAAAGACTCTTCGCAGGAATAAACGACTCGCTCGATGTTGGATCAGGCGGTTTGCAGTGACGCTAACACGCGATTCGTCGTACGGTTCGGGGTAACGCGTAACCCTCTGCAGCCTCGAAACATCGTTTGCAGAATCGAGAGGTTTACGTGGACGATGAGCAAACATCGACGATCGTGGAACGAAGAAGCAGACAGGTGGCTTCGATTCGACCGTCGAATCTCGACTCTCGAAAAACGACGAAATTAGTTGGTGCGTCTGCATTTCATCGAATCGTTCCGTTAATTCTTTGCCATACGCTCGACTTCGTCGTCGAATCGTTACCATTTATTTTTTCGTGCTTTATTTTTCGAGACGACTTTCGAATCGAGACAGCGTCGCTCGCATCCGAAGTCCCACGTAATCTATTTAAAAGCCGCATTATGCGAAATTCACGATTTCTGCGGTGGTAATGGCGACAGCACGACAAAACCACGGGACTGCGGAACACATCGTCGCTCGAGATTTTTCGAAAATCCGGGATTAAAACACACGGAAGGGACGATAACGTATGGAACGACGTGGAAAAAGTCGTAGTACCAAAAACGCAAATCGACTTTGCTCGTAAAGGAGAGAATTTCTCTAAAATCCCATTTACATTAAAAAGAGAGACGAGAGGAACGAAAAGGTCTATCGGACACCTAGGCTGCATGGGATCGTTTAATCGATGCGTTTAATTTCCGAATAACCTATATCTTTCGTTCTTCCACTTTCTCCCTCGCATCAATCCATCTCCAGTTCTTTGCACTCTCTTTTCAGGTTCTTTACTTTATTTTCACCCTTTCTCTCGTTTTTTCTTTACGGCTGCGTGGCCACGGCGCGTATAATTGCTCCGTTTCTTTGCGGCGTAGGCCACGAGGTGAAAGAAACGGAGCGAAAAGGCGTATGGAGAGAGAGAGAGAGAGACAGAAGCGTGGTGCGTACCGAAAGAGGGTTTCATACGGTCGAGCTCGAAACAAGCGGTAGAAAGAGGAAGAGCCAAGCCACCGCGGCCCTGAGGCCACGCAACGAAAACTTTTCACGGAACCGTAAAACGGTTCGTGAGATTTTACCTCCATCGAAAGTTCAGCAGACATTTCCAAGTGGCCGAGAGGAGGCTTTAGCAATTTTTCTGCTCGACGATTCCGTGACTATGCGCGGATAGGGGTTGATCTCGCTTCAAGTGCTTTTCCTTAATGTCCAGTTCGTACGTATTGCGAGGTTAAAAGGTTTTGAGAATGATCCTTTCGAACGTATTCATCGTTATTCCTTCTTTCCTTCCTTTTTATCGTCGTGTAGACGGAATAAAATTCGAATTCGTTTAATTCGTGGAAATAAAGAGACGGAGGGAAAATTCTTTTTCCGACTTTTCATTCGTCGTTGCGCGTCCATGCAAACGGAAAAGTCGGACGAAGAAGTCGTAAATCGTTTTTCATGGTTATTCGTTAATCTCGAGATACGCCGTGATAAAATTGACTTTATTAAAATTGACCGTATTTTTCCTGGGGCTAGAAAAAAGTTTTCCTAACTCGAAATCAAGTATCAATCTTCAGATAAGACGTAATAGAAAGTTTATAAAGTTCGATAATTTTATCGCAACAGTAATATTTTTTAATCCTTTTTTAAATCTCAACGGATTTTGTTGCCAATCAAAGAAAATTGAAAAACTACGGTAAAAAATTGAATTATATCGAATGTAACGAAACGCGACTTCAAAACCGTAAAGTAACTTCCGAACTCGTAAAGAGTTAAAATAAAACTTTCTTCTTTCTTTTCTTTTCTCTTCGTAAATGTAAGTGAGAAACGAAGGAATCGAAGCTCGAAAAGAAAAAGACGTACGTCCATCGACGTCAGACGGATTTTAGTTTCGTTTTAGATCTTCGAGTTTAACGAGGCGAGATGGTTGTCGATAAAGGGACGCGTTTCCACGAGTTTCGATCGAAAAAGTTTCGAAGAACGACCAAGCAGTCGGGAAAACGAACTTTTTATTCGATTTTAAAGTTGTTGTCAGCCACGAACATTTTACTTTACAGCTGTAAAACGACGAGGAAATTGCGATCGCTGTTCATAAGCGTTATAAACGCAATGACTTTTTACACGGAAAAATTGGGATTTTACCGTGGGAAATAAAATACGCGCGTCGTTTTTTCGATTCCAGTCGTGCGTTATTTTTGCCGATGCGAATGAAAACGACGTATCATCGATACTTGTCCTGGGTTCTTCGCTATATCGCGATTCGACGTAAAACGCGATAAATTTTCCCGAGCAAAATTGCAGTTTTATACGAAGGAAATAGCGAACCGATTAATCGAAAATCAAGCGTCGTTTCTCGCAATAACGTAACCTCGCCTTTTCGAGAGAAATGCCAAGTCCGAATTGGTCGATTTAATTGGAGATAATTCGGTAATTACAGTCTTAGTTTTTTTACTTTTCGTTGAAACGAAATATAACAGATAGAGTACAATAGAACAGACGCGTCGTGCACGTGGAACGTGCGTTGTCTCCAAACGAATTCGAAACGATAAAAGTCTCGGGCAGAAAAGGAATAATATTTTACGATGAAAAAAAAGATTTAATTATTTTTTAAATATCACCTTTATCCGCTTTATGACAAATGCGACTTCTTTTCTGGTCAAAAGATTTAGCGAAGATTGTACATTTATCTAAGTCGCGGTTATACGAGTGAGAAGTTTTCTCGTAGTATGAAAACAATCGTCCCATGTACGTAGCGAAGGGCGTCGAAAGATTGAGTCGGAGAAAGAAGGAAAAAAGCGTGGAAGTCGGAAGCCCTAACTTCACGATAAGGAAACGGTCGACTTCGAATTCTTCACGTTTATTCGCTGATGTAATAATTCTCGCGACAAGCGCAGCATCTTACAGGATTTCCCGTCGAAGAGCACCTCTTTCTTCGACCACCGTCGAAGCGACAGCAGAAAGAACAAGAAAATCGCGGTCTTGACGGATTTCTTTCCTTGCTTCTTCGACCAATCGATTAACCGCGAAACTACGTTCCAAATTTTCCAATTTTAATCTTTTTCAATTTTTTAAATCTCGAAAGTATCTCCTCGTATTCGTATGAAATCAATGGAATATTTCGTGGGAGTTCTTTCGAAATTCGTACTTCGCCACTTCGACTCGTTCACCGGCTTCTAAATTGCTCAAATCGAATGACCAGTGACGCTTGTTATTACGTTTCGTAAACCGTGGTAATATCGGCAGAAATTTATGCTCGACGATTTTACTCGTATTTCGCGTTTCTGGATACGAAAACGCTGCTACCGAGGATAAAACGTAGCGAAACAACCGTCCTGTTGGAAGGATTAAACCTGGCCGGTATCGATCGATCGATCGTGAATCGAGAAAACGAGGCGAAATTCTCGAATTTTCGAAGGACGACAGGTCGACAGGAGAGGATGACTTTCAAATTTCAACTATTTCGAGTGGAAGCGGCCAATTGCTTGGGAAACTGGACGGATCCTTCTTCTCCTATCCTGATGGAATTTCCCCGGCGTGCCGTATATTGGTTTTCTCGTAGGACGAACAGAAAGCGGCTCGCATAAATTTTCAGTAGGATCGCGGACCGCGTTTCCATGGAAATGGATTTCGCGTGCGCGCTCGTCGACGCTAACTTGGAATATTAAAGGATTCCTAGTCCTCCTTCCGTCTCTCCTATTTCTCTCGTGTCTACACGGTCACCGACTCCAAAAGATTCTCTCTCTCTCTCTCTCTCTCTCTC
>JAITYT010000835.1:882782-934723 GCA_025433975.1 Liostenogaster flavolineata
AATTGGCTATCGCAATTACGAATCCGTAGGATTTGAATGCTTTGACGATACGAAACTCGAGCAACGGAATTCCGATCTACCGTCATGGTCAAGTTCAATTGCGATTAAACGCGGATGGTAGAAGTGAATTCCTTTTTACTTTCGTAGAGAAGAAAAAATCGATTTGCGTCGTGTTTAAAGAATGTCATTTTTTTATTTCATGCTTTTTTCGTTGATCATCCTTCTTCCAAACGATTCTCCCGCGCTAGTCGGGAAAAATCCGAAAGCTTTCTTGGAAAAGCGCAGAGTAGACGCGACAGTGGGGTGAAAGTTGTGCCGAGCAATTACGCGACCAACCGTGAGAGTAGACACGTAGATGCGACACGGAGGGAGGAAGTTTCTAGTCGAGTGGAAATGCGTGAAAATTCTCTTCTTTCGTTCGTCAAGAAGGAGAGGAACGGAAATTCTACGTATTAGTAGGAAAGACGACGAGTCGTTCTTCAACGCCTGGACTGAGAAAATTTGATTCCCTCATTTTCCACAGTAGTATTCTTGTCGGCTGCTGCCAAATTCGTCGGTATCATTTAATATCATCATCGATTTCAAAAATTCCATTGCATCGACAGTGCGATGTCAATTTTTCTCGATTCGAACCATTTGAATGGAATTAGAAGAAACTCGATCAATGATCGATCTTATCGAGTCCAGGAGGAACGACTTATCGTGACAAGCGACTCGAAAGGATCCTTTTTTTTCTTTTTTAACAAATACGTTTATTGCTGCCAGAATAAATAAATATGTACAGTAGGGTTACAAGCGCATATAAAAAGAGGTTTCGATGCTTAGAAATCAAATGTTCCGCTGTGAAATATCGTCTATGTTGGGCATTTATAATGACACTTAATGTTAATATTTACGAATTACTATTTATGAATTTGTACGCGATTGTACTTTTGGGAGGAAGAACTAACTTATCGCATTAGAAAGGAAGGAAAAACCACACAGTCCGAAGTTAGTTGGAGTTCGAGGGTGTATTATTAATTTATACTAATTGACTATAGACTCGATGTATAATTTAGGTTATAAGGGGTATATATCGGGGTTGATAATGACGCGATATCTAGTTTATTGTTCGGTTTTGTGGTTCTTGTGTTATAAACGTTGTTATTGGAGGCACCAGGTCTATTCGATAGGATGCATCGAACACCACGGATGGAAAGGAATTTTAAAAGCGTCGAAATCGTTTGGTAAAGGCGGGATAATCGATATCGCCTTTGCGTCGTCGAGTGGTGGTTGCTTCGTCGTCGACGTCGTCGATGCCACTCGAGAAGTCTCGTCTCGTTTTTCCCTCATTTTTCTTCTCTTTTTTTCTCTTCCACCGCGACGAGACTTCGACTTGCTCTCCGACGCGTGGAGAGGAGCCAGAGACGACGACCTCGAAGTACCGACGACCAACTAACACGCCATCGATCGGCGATGCAAGTTCAAAGTCCGACGCGGTCCGTTATCTCGTCATCCACTGCTTTTCAGCAGCGACAACTTTCTTCCGTTCCTTGTCCGTTACGTCACGCTTTAATGGGCGACTTAAATTTCGCCTCTCCTCGATACTTCGTCAATGACAAGCTACGTTTAACGGAAGGACGCATTTAGTGATAAAATTGTACTTGAAAAATGCTTCAACTTGATTTCTAGACCAAGAAAAAGATTGTTCAGTCAAGGCTTTCCGATTTTTCTCTTTACCTTTCACATTTTGAACGTACGCTAAAGATCGTTCTAAAATAGGGATGCGTATTTTTTTTCTCAGGACCTATGAACTTTAAAATCTTAAATCGCCATAAATCAGCCGGCTCGAGTGACGGACCGAAACTTGCCAAGTAAATCACTAAAGTGTACACTGCAATGAAACAGACGTTTAAAATCTAGCCTCTTATCGACACTTCGTATTGCTGTAATAACAAACAAATTGATAAAATATTTCAGAATTATGCGAGGAGTGGGCACTGGCGAACAGTCGAGAATGTGTCGAGGGCGGCGGAGGGGTCGGCGGGGTCGGCACAACTGCCTCCTCCCACGAGGAAGCCGAGGACGCGTCCGAAGCCAGGTTCACCCTGAAATACTTGGGCAGCACCCTCGTAGAGACGCCCTCGAGCGAGGAGGCGACTGCCGAGGCCATCAAGACGGTCATTACCATGGTACGTATCGTAGGAGCGATCGTTCGAGCCTTCATCTTCGGCCTTCTTCCTTTCGACGAGGTCGTTTCACGGTCCTACCTGCGGTTTTGCTCGTGAAAGAGGCGTCTTTGATCGTCTCCTCCTCTCAGGGAGACTCCGTTGGGTTCTCCAAAGAGACGCGTGCTGATTCTCGAGATCGTTTGCTTCGACACGTCGATGAACAGTCAACGATCACTACGTTAGAGGCAAACCAGACACCCGCGTTTCCCTAAACCATTCGTACAGGCCTCTTTCTTTTCTCGAACGAGAAATCGCTGACGCGTAAATTGTGAGGTTCGAATGGAATTAGAAAATTCTGATGGATGGACGATGTCAACGCATAGATCGCGTAGATTGAATATCGTCGATGTTTTCGACGATGGAAAAATGTATTTCAAAATTTATCGAACGTCGTTCTTTTAAAGATTAAATATCCGTATATGACAGTGGGTTTTATTTAACTCGGGTATTTTTTTCTTTTTTTTAAACGGACAATAAATGCCATCCACGCGATGTCCAATGTCCAATTTTTCGTCGCTTTCGTTGCAAGGATAATTCTCGCTAAAAATGTCATAGCTGAAAAGATTCTCTTTAATTTCGTTCAAATTAGGCTTGCACGGATACGTATAAATATATGCGTGCATATAAACGATCACAAAGTAAATTAGTCTCTTTACTAGTAGAAAGGTTGGTGCGTCGTTTTCGTAGCGCGCAATATTGACGCCAAATTGATTAACCTCAAATTGGAGGATCGCTATGCACAGGTAAATGCATGCATCAGGTGCATTCGATTATCGTTTAAGTACGTCATTTCGTACGATTAAGGTCACGTTAACGATAATGTAAAATACTGCATTGCGTTGCTGTTGAAAATGAAATATGGATTTCGAGCGATCTCGCGAAGTCGCTCTCGACTTTCGACTCCTATGCATTATCAAATTCGCATCTACTCGACTTTCATTCGCCTCGAATTTTATTCGATTCGGCCTTCGACCAGTTCTACCATGCAAAAGTGTCTCAAAACGCGACAAAATCCTCCTCGAAAACGATCGTATCGAGTCGAGTGAATGGAAGCGACGTACGAATGAATGGGAGCTTCGGAGGAAAATCGGAGGATTCTGCGAGGATAAATCATCGCGTTCTTTCTTCAGCCTTCGCTTCGAGTTCTCACAAAAAAAAAAAAAACAAATTTCACCATCTCAAAAACGCCTTAAAATGGAACGAAATTCCGTTCGAAACGAATCGACTCGCGTCGAGTGAGAGGAAAATCGGAGGATGGCGGAAAGACAAATCGTCCCGTTCTTCCTCCAGCTTTCGAATAATCCCTCTAGTTGCAGTCGTGGCTATCAGTTCGCGAGCAGGCGACCGCGAGACACTCGAGCGTAAAGTTCTCGACGTAACGGACAAAAAAGTGCAAGAAGGAGGAGGTGGAGGGGAGAGGAGAAGTAGCGAAAGGAAAGGGGGACAATGGAGGTAAGAAAATTTGGCACGAAAACGAAGTTAGAACGACCTTCTTGAATTATGCATCTCGACCATGTGGCGACATCAGCGTCCAAAGGATTCCAAATGCGCTCGCCTACATTTCAGGAGATTTTCAGACCGAATGGGAAACGTAATCGCCCTCAAAAACGTATGCTCACGATAGTACGACAAATAAATTACTACGCGCTACTGGCTGGCGATAAGGAGTAAGTGGTGCGAATTAAACGAGCCAGAAAAGAGGGAGAGAGAATACGATCTCGTTCCAAAACGATATCATCTCGCTACCGAGTTCGTGGAAATTGACTTTATCCAGATGAAAGTGGAAGAATGGTGACTTTAGTGACGTTGTCGGCCATGGTGTTATTACGCGTTTACTCGTGTCGCGCACCGTTTACAAGCCGTCGTCTTGCATTATTCGTCTTCGATTCGTCGTCGATCTAACGGGGCAAGTTTTTTCAGTCGTCGCACCGTGTATCCGGATTTGGATCGATTCGAAAGTTCTTCGATTCCCCGCGTCATCCGCATTCTACGGAAATTTCCTGACTGGACGATGGAATTGCGCTTTATTCGCAGATGCGTACGATCGCGCGTGTTTCTTTTTCTCTCGCCTTTCTTTTTTTTTTCCTTCGACTTGGATTTGCATGGAAAGGCGAACGTTCCTCGGCGTCGTCGTTGCGAATAAGGTTTGGAAAATGAAGAAGAATTGTCATCGATTCTGATTGATTTTTCGAAAATGAATGAAACTCTGAAAATAACAAGTGAATCGAAACAACACGTATCTTTTTCATCCTACCGCTGTTATTCTTCTCTCTTCGACGTGAATTTGCATGGAAAGTCATTGCGGATGAAGTTCGAAGGACAAAGGACAATTTTCATAGACTCGAATCAATTTTTTCAATGTGAATATAACAAAGAGACGAATAAGTGAATCGAAACAGTGCGGTATTTTTACTGGATTTGTTAGGTCAATTTATTTCTTTAAGGATACGCGATGAAATTAGTATGCGTTGCGTTATTTCGTCGATTTTAAGCAGGCAAACGCTCAAATACGCGTTTTAAACGAGGAGATGAGAGTCGCGATAAGTTTTTCCTTTTTCGACCGTTTCTCGCTTTGTTATCTTACCCTTGCTTTCGCCATCTTTAATCTCCTCTTGCGCGCACGCGATCTGTACGCGACATTAACCTCGTAATTATCACAAAAAAAAAGTTTGTTTGGAGACGATTAAAAATTAATTAGTTAATTTAAAAAAACAACAAAAATATAGGTGTTCCACGTGCAAGAGACAAAGTCTGTTCCGCATAAATTTCCAAGGACGAGCAGGAATACCACGAATTTTAGTTGCTTAATTTACGTAAAAATCTCTCCGTACTCCGTCATTCATCTTCTGTATTGTCTTTTCTCTTTAAGTTTTTCCTTTCGCTTTTGCGCTTTCGACGTAACGAACATAATTATTTAACGATTTCAATTCTGCTGCTTCGATCGTTGCCAAACGTCCCCGTTTTCAAACCAGGGAGGAAAATAGGGAGAAAGGGACGAAGAGAAACAGTAAAAGAGCAAACGTATAAATGCCCTTTTCGTTCCGGTTATCGTAACGAATCGAAACGATGAACTCTGTAATTAGACGAGCGGACGATCGGACATCGGTTTTAAGCGAACGCTTTTTATCGGTCGCGATCTACGTCCTGGCGAATTACGATCGAAATTTAAATGTTGGATGGGTGGAAGAGCGTATGCGCGTATACGGAAGAGAGAGAGAGAGAGGGAGAGAGAGAGAAAGAAAAAGGGAGAAAGAACAATGGCGGTTCGTTATAGGCTTTATTCCACATCGTTAACGGCTTTGACCGTATCAAAATTGGTGGAAATGAAAATGATATTACGTTTTCCGATACCATCGCATTAAATCGCACGATGAAACGGTCAGGTGAGTCAAGAGGACGATGAAAAACTAACTTACGCGATATTCGTTCGTTCGCAAACTCGCATTCGCGTTTTATCGCATTAAATGCGCGCGTGGGCGCGTCTGAGTCGCTCTTGTTCGATATGAATATCAGATTTACGCTTTTATTCTCCCACTGAAATTTTGCGAAATTTACAGCGGTGTATACGTGTACACGTGGAATAACGAGTAATTCGATCAGTTTCGAGCGAATGCCTCTAATTTTCGCTTCAAACTTTACGTCGACGATCGAACGAAACGCGACACGGCGAAACGATAATGTTTTCTCGTTTTTCTATCTAGGGAAGCGTCTCGTGCTATGCTTAAGTCGTAAGAATGCTTACGAGACTGTCGAAGTCGCTGTAAATTGGGTAACTTTGTGGGCTGGAGCATTGCACGCGAAATGCGAGGACTCGGGTTTCGAATTCCGAATTTTTCTCGTAGGCATTTCGAGAAATGTTATGATTTTACATCTATGTCGAAGAAAGGAAGAATTTGGACTGTAATTGAGAACAACGACGAAAACAGAGATGAAAAAGTGTCGAAAATAGATCTTGAATTTTTTACACTTGAATGAAGCCAAGAATGAATGAAAAATACTCGCGGAGAGTTTTTACATTGAAATGCTGGAAAGTAAAAGAATTCTGTTTCGTTTCTCCACAAATGAAGTCAAAGAAAAAAAAAATCGAATTCTTTTGGTATTGGGCTGTACTAGAGGACTCCGATAGAAACGATAACGGAAAAACGTCAAGAATAACCTCTGAACTTTCTATAATTAATTTAAAGCATTTCGAGCAGTCAAGATGAAGTGAAAAATATACGTGAAGAATTTCCGCGCTTCGATGCTGGAAAATGAAAGAATTCGTGGTCGTGATACCGGAAAATGGTCAAACAAGGGTAAACGAGAAAGAAGTCGAGAGAGAGAGAGAAAGAGAGAGAGAGAGAGCGCGGAAAGCACAGAAGCAAGCGTGGGTTAAATATCAATGATAAAGATCCGGTCTTGCGCGCGCTTTGTTGAAACGTACAATTTCTCCTTTAGTACCGGCCGATTGGCGCGAAACAATAGATACGAAATTTAATTTATTTTGCGCGAGCTTTGCCAAAGAAGCGGCTTGGACGAAGGAGCAAAAGCAGGAGTAGGAGAAAGCGTTCGAGGCGAGGTATAAGTGATAGAAGAAAGTCGAGGAAAGGCGGAATGGGTATCTAAAAAGTAGGAAAATGCGTCGAAAAAATTCGGGTTTCGTTGTTGTTTCTGAGGTGTACGAATTATGGCCATGATTAAGAATTAAAGGAAGAGGTAAATAGAAAGCGAAAGGCAGGTGTCGAATGACTGAAGACAAAGTTAAAAAAAGTAACAAAAATGCACGGAGTTTCGGCTTGTTCTCCTCGTGTTCCGTTTTGTTACTTGTGTTCGTAAGAAAGAAGAGCCAAGAGGTTCGCGATAAGAAGAAAGTCAGTTCTTCAACCCTTTTAGAGCCAATTTTTTGTCTAAGATGAAAAAATCTCTTTCCAGTGTTTCGTGGCTTCTTTTTTTTATGAAAATGAGCTCATAGCAAAGTCTTACACGTCGCTTTAATTTAAGCTTTAATCGAAGCATTAACATTTCAAGCCAGACATTTAGGAAACAAATGTGCATACTATAATATGCATTAAATCCGAAACTACGATTAAAAATTTAACGGAAGAACAAAGGGAAAACGAGAAGCAGATGACGTGGACGAGGAACGACGCTAAGACGTGGGAAAAAACGTTACGGAATTCAGTTTCGTTCGCCATTGTCACCTTGTTCCTTCTTATCACACCCGTTCACAGAGCAAAAGAGAATCAGGCGGCTTCACGATAGGAAGAAAGGCAATTCTTTATCTCGTTGAATTACGGAAAATTCACTAATTCACCGCTCCTTTAAACCGTCCTTTGTTTCGCTTTCTTTCATCGTTCGAAACAACGAGGTATCGATCGTTTCTCCTTGGATTTAGAGAAACGTCTGCTCCTCGATTTTGTCCGCTTCTCTGAGAGTCGATCAACGAATTTTATCCTATACTTTACTTTCCTCTAATCAAGAGGATTCGTCTTATCTTTCTCTTCCTTTTTGTGCAGCTTTACGAAGTCGAATTCTCGATAGATTTGTTCTTCTATTTAATTATATTTTTTATCCTCCATCGATTCTTTGTCCTTAAATGGAGGCATGAAAGTTGAAAAGTAAAATATCCTACTTTTTTTATTCGTTCTGATTTATAAAAAGAATTTTCAAGGCGCATAATAATAAAATGAATTAACATTCGACATAGAATTCAGATTGACGTATTGTTAAAGATATAATTCCGAGGTAACTGAACTCCAAAGACTAATAAAATTTATTCTTTTCACGCGGATTCTGTGTTTCACTCTCGTTCATCGATAGTCGCGTTAATTAATGTGGGTTTGAAAATGACAAGAAGGAAAAGTTACGTTTGTCTAGAACATACTTTAATAAAGATAAAAGTATAGAAGATAAAAAATGGAAGAGAAAAAAGCAACATTTGTCTAGGGTATAATTTAATATAGATAATAGTATAGAAGTACAAAGTTACGTAAAGACTTTCGCTAATTTAGCGCTTTTGACAATTGCTTTATAAAAATTGCATTCACACTCAATTCGCTTTCGCTCTCCTAGCATTCTCACTCACTCACTCACTCACTTACTTACTCATTCATTCAGCCCTTCCTTTATTTCTACGTTCATAAATTTCCTTTCGATTCGTTCATTCTTCGGCATCGTAATGTGAACATTCCGCTTCCTGTATTAAGGAAGCACGCGGTCGTTTCGGTAGCTCCTTCATCCCTCTGCTCTTATATAAATCTCTTCGATGTAATTATAATCCATGTCGTGGTCGGCTCATTAATTCCTTCTTCGAGGTAAACCTGGATGTTGGATAAAGCCGATAAAGGTTTGTTGGCGTAAAGCCCGAGCCCCTCCCACTGATCTCCTTCGTACTCTCTTCCTACTTTTCCCGGCGAAACCGAACGGAATTTATCTTTCTTAAGCGATAACCCACGCATAATAACGACGTCTGGATATTGGATTAACGTCGTTTACGCAGCCTGGCCTACGTGAATGTCCCTGAATGCGCGATTTATCTGCGGCAGTTTCGTAAAGACGAACGAAAATGTCGACGCGACGTCGTACGATCGATTTTAATGGCTCAAAATTTTAATTTTCTCCCTACGTATTATTTTTATTAATGGTGATCGAAGAAGGCATCAGAGATAATCTTCTAAATTTGGTGAAGTACCAATAGTGAAAATTGTCGCAAGAACGATACGAAATCGTTGCAAATATTGAGTAATATTAATATTACTAATTAATAATAATTATTGATTTTGCGTTCACGTCGATATTCGTTAACTTCGTATTGATATTAGCGATTTAATATTGATATTCGTGTAGGTATTGCTTGTAGTCGGAATCCATTGGAGATACATTGCGAATTTACTCGGAAATTTTAGATAATATCCGGCCGTATGTCGTGAAAATTTGCGATATCTTTTAGGTATCCGGACGCAGTAGTAAAGATGCAGTTTGATTGCCAGTAGTCGCAGACGTATTTGGGTCAGGCAAGGCTACGCGTCGCTCTTAAGAAAGGATACAAATTTATCGAGGTCAGCGTAAGTTATTAAGAGTATCGTATGAGTCGCTGTGATAAAATATTGAAAATTATAACTGGCAAAATTAGGAAAGTCGAACGATCGTGAAGTATAAATCAATCGACGATCGAAGAAAGTGTTGCTAGATTTTTCGGCTAATCTTACGATGTCAACCGTTTCAACAATGTTGAATCGAATACTGTTTCGAAGAATATTAGATCGTATAAGAAGGTTGTAAGGAAACGGATAGAAATGTCGTAACGCGTTTATGATTTCGTTCAATAATTAAATTCGGCCCTTGGGATCTCATTATCTTGCTCTGTCTCTTCATGGTTTTGTCGTTCGCTCGAGGATGCGAAAATTATTTCAATGAGACGAACGAAGGCAAAGAAGAGATCGAAGAAGGTAGACGAACGAAAGGGGTGGAAGAAAGAGGGAGACCAGGTCGGAAACGATGCGAAATGTAACTTGAAGGAGCTTTCATCACGGTTTCTACTCGACCGATAATTAAATTAAGGCCCGGTTCTTCACGATATAAATCTACGAATGTTTTCCCTTTTAGTTTCTATTTCCTCGTTCTTCGAGAAGCGCGAATAAAGCGCGGAGAAAGGTTTTGCGCGTTCGCCTTTGTTTCTTATATTATAATTTCTTTGTATTCAAGATTCATGGCTTCTCTTCTTCTCCTTCTTCCTTGTATTTTTCACTATTTTTTCTCAATACGCGGAGAAAAATGTTCTAAACATTTTTTGTCTTATCGATACGAAATTTTCTTTCCTACGATTATATCCGTGTTATTTAAAATCACAATTTTTGTAAAATTCTCATCTTAACGAACAACTTTATTTCTTATTTTTCTTCTTCTTTGAAAAGTAAAATCGTTTCTCCGAGTCAAAGCAAAACATATGGACTAACGAACAATCTTTTTGAAGAATCACCTGTCCAAATTAATTGGAAGCATGACTATTCATCTCTTTCGGTTAATAAGTTAACAAATGCAAAGATGAATCGATATTTTCATTTTATGAAGGCAGAACGTATTTTCATTGATAATTTAATTATTCTCATAGAATTTGACAGCTTTCTTCCACAAACCGATGGTACAAATTTATTTACATTTGGCATATTTTGTTTTTGAAGTCTCCCTGCGTACGTTAAAACTGTGATTCGGTTTAGATTGGGTCGAATGTAGGTTTCTTCATGGATATACAGCTTCTCTCCCTCCTCTCTTCCTCTCTCGTAGTACTCTTTGCCTCTCGTCGTAACGATGGAAGCAGAAGTTGCGCCTGCCCGCGAAATTACTCAAGTTTGGCGCTCTACTTTTGATATTTCAACACTAGCGTCAGCCGTGCAACGACGTAAAATCATAAAAACGAACTTTAGGTTTGGCTGCATCGCGTTGTTTTTTGCGCGAAGTTCAATTTCGAAAACTCTTTCCTCCTCGAAGGAGGACCGGAGAAAAGATCGGAAGAAAGATTTTGAAATTTTCAAATTCTTTCTTTTTTTGGAACTCTTTTTTCGTCCAAAGAAGAGCTGAAAATAAGAGACCACGATCTTAAAAATAAAAATAGCTTCGATCGATGAAATCTTAAAATTTTCTCTTTCTTAGGACTTCTATTTAATCCATGGAGAAGTTGGAAATAGCAGATCGATGATCGTTAAAATAACAGCTTCTATCGATGAGACCTTTAAATTCTTCCTTTTCTTCTACGCGGTTTTTTCGTGGTATCGCGTCTGCTTGCTGCATGGTAAGAAGGACTTTTCGGTAAAGACTCTTCGCATAAAGACTTATGCACGTATGTGAGGAGAAAGGACGCGCGGAATCCCACGGTGCAAAGCGTTTCGTCCTAGTCAAATACGGGCCAAGTCGAGTCAAACCGAGTCGATTCGGAGATTGAAGCAAACATCAAATATTAAATAGAACAGCGGGCAGGCGGAAGGGCAAAGCTGAGTTTTGTACGAAACACAGGCTGACGAAGACTATAGAATAGGAGAAAAAGAGAGGAAGAAGAAAGGATGGAAATCCTTGGAAGCTAATTTACCAAACGGATTTAACTCACGTTTAAGCTAAGTTTAACAGCTAATGAGATTCTCAAGGGTGCGTAACGAGGAAATTGCTAAACGAATTGCTAAACGTTGTCAAGCGAGATGTGTTTGATATCAACTTATTTGTCTTACCTACCAAAGATCTCTTTCAAAATCTGCCTTTTTCCATTAACGTGACTTTCGGATGTACTACGAATGTCTCTTGTAAATTTCTGACGATGGGACGCGAGCTAACTAATATCTAATTAAACAACTAACAACATAATTTCTTACGATTGAAAAACGCAAGATAACGCATAAGTTTACTTTACAATATTCACATTGATATCTCGTTTCTTATCTTCGCGTTACTCGTACTCCCCTAAGAGAAACGTCATTCACGCCAAAAATAAGTAAACTAAAACCAAAGAAGATTCGTCCTATTTTAATCTTTTAATTTATGAATAAATGATGAAGCTGCAAAACCAATTCGGCTCCGTGCGCAATAGAGAGACGAAATAAATTAGATCTATATTCACCGTCGTCCGATGGATATCGATTCCTTTCTCCATTGATTCAATACGAAAGCTTTTACGCGCTTAACAGACGGGATCTTGCATCTTCAATTTTATTTTCAATCGTATCTCTCTCATTATAACGTCAATTAACTTTAAGTCTAAGCGGAAGCTTTGAACCTGGTTGAATGAGATTCGAATCGAAACATCCTTCGACAACGAACACAACGACGATTTGTCGTCATCGTCACCGTAATTTTGTCAGCAAAGCACCTTGCTACTTTGAAAGCCTTTTCCACTATTCTGGAATTGAAGTGGGTGGTAGGTAGGTGGGTGAATGGGTTGGCACGTAGGCGGTTCCAGAAGCTCTTACGGACGTCGTTACAATTTCGAAGACTCGAGATCCACGAAATATATACGAAAGGGCTCAAGAGACACGAGAACTCGGGATTTTATACTTGGGCCGAGTGACTCTGTAAGTTTTGAAACTCTTGGTCGGGATAAGACGAAGAAAAAGCATCCGTTCGCAGCATCGATCGTATAATTCTCTCCTTCCTTCTCGAATCCCCGATTATAACTGGACTCGATCAGACAGAATTGAACGATCACCTGCACGAAATTTCAAACTTGCGAATTTCAATCGAACTCATTATCTAATTCGGCTCGATTAACTTTGACACGAAAGTGTGCCACTGATCGATTGGGACTTGCGTCTCTGCAGTTAGAAATCCAGTGGCTATTTTCCACTGTTCCCCAAGTTTCCCCAACTTCATTAACGGAATATATAGCTGCGTCTATACTGTCGAAGTCGATGAAATCGTGTTTGAGTTTTGCCTGTTTGGCTTTTCGAAACACAACGGCGCGGTAGGATGACGTAAGAAACTGCGCGATGAAATGTATTAAACGTCTTCTTCATATCTGTTAAAATGTGTATTATTCTACGAGTAATGAGTAAAAACGAGACTCGTGAAAGCCGTGAGGAAATTGACTCTCGGAGACGAAACTCATAACATAATGGTGTCCTTCTAACTGAAAGTGCAGATTCTATATAAATTTCGAGTACGAAAATACTAAAGCAGATTCATTTTGTTACCTTCATCATGAAATGCATATGTTGGAGCTTAGGACCAGCAGTTCAAACGCGAACGAATTTTATAGTAGTATCCCGATACTTTTAACTTTTACTTTTGAAATATGAAGTTGTTTCTAAACACTCCAAAATTTGGCGTAGAAAAGGGAAAATTGATCTCCGCATTTCTTTCGTATCTCCAACCACGAAGGAAATATTTATTCTTTCTTTCCAGTCGTATCACAGGCAATAATTTCGATCGATCGAATGGCGCAGCTGTAGGATAATTAAGAGACACGTGTTGTTTTGGCGCCATCAAAGAGTGCAGACTAATTGACTTATCTTATCGCATTGTTACGTACTTTTAATAAATGTTATTTCGTTAATACTTCAGTAATATTAGTGGGGGATTTTTATAGATGTAGAAAGATTATTAGGATAGTATAGATTAAATAAAAGTCAACCAATAAAGAATACCAATTAACCAAATTCGGTCTAATCGGCTTTTCTCAACAACTACTGCGCCTGTCTTCAACACGATACTCTTCGTATCGCATACCGTCTTATGTTTAACAGTACCACGGTATCAAGGAATTTAACCTTCCCACATTAATTGTCATTAATAATTAATCGCAAGAATATTTTAGGTGACGAGATCACCTAAAGAAGTATATATGCGCGTACACACACATACACACATATACGCTGATTTTACGCGAAATCACATGCGCTGATATGTCACGTTGAGAGAGGACGATGCGTTTTACGAAGATTCACCATTTTCAATCGTATAACGATGCGGTTCGTCGCAGACTGCATCAACAAAATGAGGCTGTCGTTCTGGAAGATTACAATGGTTCTATTCTCAGTGTTGGCCACAAATATACGTCGTATAACGGTAGCTACGCGGCCGAACGAAGAAGAAGAATGGAAGAAAATGAAGTATGCTCGCAGATATTTTACTTTTCCTTCTCACTGACGCCATTGTTTTATTGTTTGTCAAAATCGAGTCGTTATTCGTCGACTCCTTCATCGCATCCGGACTTTTTTTAACGACAACCGCGATAGTTATACGATATGAATAAAAAGGGATTCGAATAAAATCTTTGTTCGAAGATGTACGATCGTAGTGGTGAATTTATTTTCGAACGACGTTATCGATATAATTATATTTCTTTATAGTTCCTGCTTGTACACATCTTTGGTTCGTGCGATAATTTTTTTGTAAATAAAACGTAACGTCTTTCAATAAATAATAATGTTAAGAAATATTATACCTCGAAACCACACAGAATTGTATATCGTTGCTATGGTATTTTAATTGAAATTTCACGTATAATTCGTCAGGATGAGCCCAGACTCGCTGAAACGGATTATTTCAGGATTCGTTTCGTTCTCTTACGCTTGATTTCGCATTTATCTCACGATTTTGTATACGCGCGGGATACCTTGGCATTTTACGATCCATCAGTGACGCGACTGAACGATATCGTGGAAACGAGCCTTTACTTCCTCTTTTTACTGTGGTAAAGCGGAAAGGTAAAGAACAAATCGACGATATTTTTCATAGCTAATACGGATTTATTCGTATTTCAAACCGGCAAGCTTCATCGCTTTTTTTCTGTTTCTTTCACTTTGACAGGCAAAAGCAAGCGGTAAAAAGCTGCAGAGAGTTTCATTAGCCGTGAGCTTGAGGGGTATCAGAATGACGGATTTGGCTACCGAAGAGGATCAACTTCAAGTATCGATATACAGGTTGGTATGATAATTTTTATTTCACCAACGAACGAAATCTTTTACTGTAAATCTTTGCATGGGTACATAGATCTATACGTATGTTAAGGCACGGGTTAATGAGATCGTAAACTGAACTCTTAAGAATCGGCTCAGATTGATGTTGGAATGGTTAAGAGAAACATCTTTTCCGATGATAGTATGTATCTCGTCTGGAAGAAGTACGTTACTACCTTGAATGTACTGGACGGTTGAAATAGAGTGTAAAGTGTTATTTACGGAAATATGGACGAAAATTCCATGTTTTGTAGACTTTTCCGAAAGTTTTTGAAGCGCCGAATACGATTTTAATGTTAAAACTTCAATGTGAGAGCTCATTTTTACAATTTTTAAAAATAACGTTTATTTGCTCTCGCGAGCTAAGTACGCATCAATGACAATTAAAGCGTGTATTGTCTCGTTCATGGTGATCGATAGAATATTTTAAGAGGATAGGTCACTATCTTCCATCAAAATCGTGACGATCAATGTAGTTTTAAAATTTTGTCAAAAATTCCGCCAAACGAACCACTTGTTTCGACTATCGAAACGTGCCGATTTAGAGTCCGTGTCGTTTTACGGCCTCCCTGTAGGATCCGTAATACACGCATATCTGTACGATGAATGAACGAGCGAACGAACGATCGAAATGCGAAATCATAATTCAGCCGTATCATCGTACGAATCAGAAAAGCCATATTTTTCATACGTGAAACGTCAGCAGAGTGAGAAAGAGACAGAGGGAAAGATAAAATCGTAATCACGATAGTTACATTCGAACGATACGCAACATTTTAATGGCGACTCGACAATATTTTTATCGAATAGGCATAAAGTTACTCGAAGTACGACGATGCGTACCGTATGATTTTTCTGCCGACATTCGCAGAAATAAAATATTTAAGAGTTAATCGCTCTGATAAGAATTTGCTGATCTGTCATGAGTATTCAGAAACGCAATTTTTTCCCAAATCATATAATTATCACATATTTATCATATTAATAATTTGAAAAATATTATCTTGCATTTATTTCTCATTTACATCCGCATTTTGATAACCTAGAAATCATACTCTTGTCTCTGATATAAGATACGGAATCATGAAAGTTTAAACTTTTTATTTGACTGCATATTTCACTTATCCTTGAAAAATTCAGTTTACAAATCACGTGCAACTCGGACGATCAAAAACCTAGTAAATTCGATGAAAGGCGTGACCAATTAAATCGTTTTCAACGAAGTATGTGAATTTTTTGTTCTGGAGGTAGCAAATTTCGATATGAACGTTGGAGGGTTGATAAATTATACAAATCTGTCTTGTTGGTTTTCAAGTGGTGAAAGGCTTTGCTACGATCGAAACGTTGCAACGAGGAGAAGTCAAAAGTCGAATGCAAAGGTTTGTAAAAAGAATCTTGTAAAAAAAAGACGCCATTGAATCTGTTTTTCTATGATAACGAGACGGATTCATTCTTTTTATAGCAGTTGTCGTAGTGGAGCGCGAAAATTTAAAGAGACACGTTCAGGTTTTTTCGTCGATAACGCTGCTTTGTGCGATTTCGACGTTGAATTCGAAAAAGTATCAAAATGTCAACTGGGAAAATTTGTGTTAGGCACTAGGAGAAGGTGGACAGCATTTTTACGTGAAAAAGAGGATAGAAATAACTGCGACGCTGACTATAAATTTCCTTGGTACTCGGATACGTTCTCATTTCCTTTGCGACTACGATTGCGTTGGGATCAGGCATTTCCCTTTGCGTCCGTCCGTCCATTCATTTTGACCGTATAAAATGATAAACGTTTAGTTTCAAGTTTTAAAATAGAATATTTTTAAATTAAACATGCTTCTATGTATTCAAAGCATAGAATATTTTAAAGTATTAATTATAGATTTGATATAGATTGAAATTTCCTATCTCATGAAATATTTATCACACAAAAATTCAACCATTTTCTTTCCTTAAATATTGTCGTATTCGATTTTACTAAGGTATTTTATATCACGTTGACGAAGAAACTTTTATCCGTGGTAATATCGCGTCTTGTGGTGCATTGAAATTATCGAATTTATTTGTCTTTTCTCGATGTCGATTCGTTAACGTATCCAGTGAAATTATAACGAATGAAAAATCAATATCATCGAAAATGCGTATACATATACGCGAAAGAAATTTGATATGAATAACTTGACAGAAACGATCAAATTTATATGTTTTCCCTCGAAGTCGACTCGTAAACGTATCGTGTCAAATTATAACAAAAATAATTATATAACAAATTATAAAAAGTAATGGTATCGTCGAAAATGCGTATTGCAGAAGTATTGGGCATTTTAAATTAAACCAAAAAGTATAGAGCCTTTTTAAGTCGACACCTTCGTCGAAAAAGGCTCGATGTTGTCTAGATCACTCAATATAAACGAAATAGTATCGATCCTCATCTCGAGTTTGTTCCTCGTTAAAACAACGCAAGGACGAATAAATTTGCTGCTAATTGTAAATTTGAATAGAATATCGAATATCGTTCGACTTTTCCTCGCGATCTTCTCCATTTATTCATAAGGCTTTGCTCGAAAAATATTTGATTTGAAATACGCTTCGTCTTTGAACGAACGATAGATACAATTGATTTTCTTATTCCTCGATGTTTCATCGGGGGATTAACTCGATTAATTTCTCTTTAGAAACTGCAGGAGAATGTCTACTTTGCCTTCTCGTTCGACGTTCTATTTTTTATATTTTCTTTTGAAAGCGAGTTTCGTCATAGCGCTTTTTTCGTATTCCTTTTCCACGAGACACGAAACTTTCAACGATGGTGATACGGCTCTTGCCCCGCAACCGTCCTTTCCATCCTTCTGCAAGGCGTACCTTCGAGAAACTCGAGGAAGTTTTTGTCATACCAAGCAGAAAAAAAGAAAACAAACGATAATGTCTTCCTTGTGGGTGTTCCCTATCAGAAGCATCCGCAATTTCATATCGTTGCTTTCGTATCGGTCGTTCCACTCGTTCGTTCGCCAATTCTTTCAAATTACTCTCGATTGCGGAAACGTAAGACGTTTGCTCGTAGATGGAAATTGCAGTTTCCGTCTAGTTACTCAGAATCAGTTTCGTTACCGAATCTATTTTGCTTTTCACGCGACTCACGATTTATCAACGATTCGATTCGAAATCTTACAAATTCTATATTTGTAACGACAGTGAAATTGCACTTTCTACGCGACTTAAATTCAATCAAGTTTAAATCGCTCGCGAAGTTGCCCAATTCGACGTTGCGGTTCGATCGAACGGGAAGGATGAGATTCGAACGTATTTTTAGAAAACGATCTTAACCAGTTAAGTTCGACGTGTATACTAGTCGTGAAAAATATAAAATTACTTTTCATATTATATAATAAATAAGTAACAATTTATTCATGTATTATAATAAATATAAATATTATAATAAAGATAAAAATAAATATTGATTTTAATTCTGCACATTGTAGGGTGTTTTTAAAACTAAATTCCACACTTAACTGGTTAAAATCTGGAATCGACTTTGGAGGGATTCTGAAGTCCTGCCTCTTTTTAGGATCTCCTACTGCTCGGCTGATGCGACTCACGATCACGTGTTCGCGTTCATAGCGACGAACCTGAACGAGACGATGGAGTGCCACGCGTTCCTCTGCCCCAAGAGGAAAATGGCGCAGACGGTGACTCTGACGGTGGCGCAGGCCTTCAACACGGCTTACGAGGCGTGGCAATTGTCGCAGGCCGATCCCAGGATTCACAACGGCCAAGACAAAGGATCCTCGTTAACGGACGACAAAAACGGTAGGTAATTACGCGTCGTTTCGGAAGAGATGACGCCCACGTGTCGCCTCCTTCATTCTTCCCCAAGTCGACGTCTGTTTACGTGCGTTGGTGTATGTCGTCGTCTGGTGATCGATCGAGGAGGATCGGTTCTTCTGCCTAGTTCCATTTCGTTCCATTCATTTCATCCGTTAACGTATTTGCGTGATCGATTAATATCCCACAGGAATGGTAGGTAACTACGTATCGTTCCTTTCTTCCATAGATGTCGCGTGAACGTCTATTTACATATTTACGTGTATGATGTAGGGACGGATCCAGGAGTATCGGCTCATATTAATATTCCATACGAATGATAGGCGATTCGACGTTAATAAATTTAATCAATCTTTTCATTAGATGTCTTGCTAAGTGAACATTTATTTGCATACATACGTACATGTATGTTGTTGCAGACTGAAAATCGATCGTAGAAGGTCGACTCTTTTGCTTTGCTTCATTTCGTTTAATTTCTTTGATCAATTAATATCCCTCAAACGTGAAGTTTCATTAATCTTATCGACTGATGTTCCAAACTTTCGACAAGGTAAATTTCTTTGAGGGATTCCTTCGTTAATTATGAATTAAACGAGATTTTTAAGTTCTTCATTTCGATATCCATTAAAATCTGCATATATCCGAGGACGTTTTTACGAAGTTAGTAAGATTGGCTCGTTGATTAACTTGTTATCGATTTTATCAAGCGATGTTATGGAAAACTCGTTCGTAAGTTATTAAAATGCGACGTGGTGACGTTTCTTCGCCCTTCGACGGAGCTACGGTCAAGGAATCTTACACGACGACGCTGACGACGACAACAATGCAGGCCCATAAGCGTTCCACGTCTCCTTCAAACCTTGGATATTGCTATAAGCTTCGAGGCAAAGGAGCTTACTACGTCATGCCGTCGTGATCGACGAAAATTATGGTCCAATCAATCGAATCGATGTTATCGAAATCGATTCGAGAAATTAATTTTTAATTAAACTAATTTACAGATATTTGTCAAATACCGATATAGGTAAATATCGTAAATCCTGATACATATAAAGCGTCAGGTAGGATCGAAGACAATTCCCTTCATAAATTTCGAAGGCGCAGGATAAAAATCGTTTCGTAGTTTTGGAAGGTAAATCTGTTTTTTAGCGAATCTAAATTTCTCTTTTTATCAACTTCTCGACAAAAATTCGTCATACGCAAAAGATTCCTTATCTCGATCATTTTGAACGTTTTTAACAACGGCGATCCTGGATCGACGAAGATCCGAAGTGAAATCTATAGTTTACGTTTTTTACGTCCTTTTTTTCATTATCCACGACCTACTTTTCGTTATCCATTCGACGTATCCACAAAATGCCAAAGCAAAGCCAAACGAAGAACGAACTGCTTGGCATTCCAAGTAGAAGCCGATCGGTCGGTACACCTCTTTCGAGGATCCAACGTGGCGCGTTTCGAGCTTCGTTTATTTACAGCTCTCGCTCGGATTCCAATTGCATTAACTCTACCACTCGAATCGACTCCTCGTAACCTTAATTGTTTTCCGATGTGCGCCGCACCGCGTGTCACGAACAACGCTGCGATACCGCCTTTAACGTCGTCCAAACGCTCGAACCGGCGCGGAGTCGAAAGGTTATCGCACGTGCACGCAATCGCATCGTAATTATGCCGAGCTCCAGATATCGCCATATCAGATGCATCCATGAGAACGTCCCTTCTCTTCTTCAACTCCGCTCGATGCGATTTGCATCGTGTCTCGTGGATTTTCACGACGGATTTCTCCTCGAAACTTTATCGCCGCGACGTCGATAAATTCCTTTTCCCCTGTCGATTTTCTTGTCTAACCGCAGCTACTCAATTCCTAACAAAAATGGGTTCATTCTGGGTCGTGCTAAATTGTCGTAGGTGGTTTGGTGCTAAACGAACCTTTTCGATCTACAATCTACACGTTCTTCTTTTGACCATTCGATTTAGGCTATCAAAGGCTACGAGTTCGATAACAATTCGATGCTTGGGTATCTAGAAGGATTGAGAACATTTCGACATTGCAAAATTATTGATGGAATCAATTTTCCTCCAATTGATCGACGTTCCGCGCCGCTTCAGACGCTCGTTAACGCAGACGAAGGAACTTGTTGGGAATTTCCCTTAAGAAACCCAGGCGACCCAACTTATTACTTGTCTAATAATTTCCGAAGGACTCGGGACGATAAAAGAAAGAAAACGGATCCCTTAGCTGGCAGAAGTAGCGCAACTTCATTCGGACGAAATTTATCTATTTTTACAGAAATCGACTTATGTGTTGGAGCAGCTTGTTCATAAAGACGAAGTCGTTGTCGTCGTCGTCCGGGTAAATAAATCGTCGCGGCATCGATAATTAATGACGCCGATGAAAGTGCGGCTCGTGGCCGTACTACCAATTAGAGCGTAACCAGAAATCGCTGTCGTTACGTAAGGATGATATTTCAACGTTCGCGTTGATAAATCGCGCTCTATGCGGAAATCGTAGACCGAGTCGTTAATACGAAAGCGAGGCGATACGAGATTGGTGTCGTCCGGCTTGTCGCTTCATAGTTGTGGAATTTGCGTCACGCGTACGACGTAGAAGTAGATTATACCACAAAATGGCTGATTAGAAGATGTCCTTTTTGCTACGTCGCAATTTTCATTTCTATCTTGAAGAAATAACACTTGGCGTAACGATGAAAGGTCGATGTCGATAACTTCGATTATCGATATTAACAACAACAACAACAAAAAGACGATAATAATAATAATAATAATAAAATAATAATGGGAATTTTCTATCAGAGGTTATGTTCGAAGGCAGAGCGAAATTTGACTTCTTAAATTCTGGTAAAACGGTAACGAAAGAGATGCATTCGAAGAAAATCAAATTTAAATCCAAATTAGAAATGAAAGAAAAGAAATGACATTCGGAAAGGGATTCGATATGTGGGCATCGTTAGGAGCGTCATTCATCGAATCATCGATTAAAATTTACTCTTCGAAACTTTGAAGTTCCGGCGACGATCCTAGCGTTATTAAGACGACGTCTCGATGATATCGATCGTGCAATTTAACGATCGAATGGAGAGGATTACGAGCAAAGACGACTCCATTAACATTGACCCGTTAACATCCCTTAAGCGACGTAGCCGATCGAGAGCTCGACGAAAGTCAAGTTCTCGGCCGTTGTCCGTCCGAGTCGATTTGATCCAATCTTTATTCGTCGTTAATAAGGCGCGATCGGCAGTGATCAGTGTGCGTACTATTTGTGTCGTTGCAGAAAAGAACGAGAAGAAGGGCGTAAGCGAGCAGACGAAGACGAGCAGCGGGAAGACAAATCAGCAGAACAAGCAGAACGGTCAACGGCATAATGTCAACGAGGGTCAAAAGAATCTTTTAATTGACCTCTCGAACGAACCCAAGCCATCGGGGAATTCATGGGTGAGCGATGATACTCGAGTGCTCTCCTTGTCTCCTCTCGTTTTTCGTTCGTCCCTGATTGAAACGTTTTTTCCTCCGCACGCTAAACGAACTAACGCAAGAACGCGACTGCTTCATTCGTTTAGGCCTTTCAATCGCGCAAAGAAGACGGAATCTTCCGCCAGCCAGCCTTCCTTCTTCTCCTTCGCTTTATGACTTTACCTTCGTTTAACGCAACTGTCTCTTGAACCACGTTTGCCATCGTGATAATCTTATCTGTCCTAATTTCATCATTTTCCGCATTAACCTCAATTTTCTACTTCGTTTTGTATTCGATTTGTGCTCCTTCGTATTTCTACCCGCAAAGCAAACTTCTTCCAAGCGTTTTCTCTGCTTAAGTCTCGCAATATTCGATTCGAACGTACGACAATTGTCAAATAAAATTCAATCTTCCTCAAATCTTACCACTCCCTTTTTCCTCGCTTTATCTTTGTCGAATGCAATTGCCTCTCATTTTTCCATTCTGGTTTCTATTTGATTCGCTGTATATTCCTACTTCTCTGTATGTACTTCGTTATTTTTCGTATCATTCAAAAAACACTTTTTTACTCATGATTTCATTTTTTATCGAAACTTCGTTACAAGGAGGACATTTTCCATCTTGATCTTTCAACGATCGAAAACAAAAAGAAAATAATCTCAAGGCATATTTCAAGGAAATATTTGAGAAGTCAATTTTCTTTGCAGGTGTGCTTCGAAGAGGATTCGGGCGTAGACGCGAAGAAATCACAGAAATCCGTCGCCACTAGCATCCCCATGACCACGTTGAGGCACACGACGACGTCGACGCCTTCGCATCACGTGGTACCGAGGCCGTCCACCGGATTCAAGATGCAGAACGCTTGGGGAGAGTCTAGATCCGTGGATCTGATGTGCTCGTAGCAGACGTAGCCTGTGGCCGACAGCTTCAGGGACGTGCCGTTAATCACGGGTCTCTGGAAGCACTTGTCCAACAGCAATGGTCAAACGAAGAAGGCCAACATTTAGATTTAATAGCGACGCGCGCGTTTCTCTCTTACTTTCTTCGCTCTTCTTCGCAGTTTAGAAACGCGTTTTTTTTTTAGAGTCGCCTGCCTTTAAACTATCTCCAGTTCCTCTTTGTTTCTATTTTTCTTTTCGTTTCTCTTTCTCTCTTTTTCCTCGTTCCACTGAACATTTTAATCGAACCAGACTCAAACAGGAGGTGCGCGTCGATTTTTGCCAATCGACGAACATTGCTTACAAAACTTTCGAAAAAAGCGACACGAGAGAAGCATTTCTCCTCTACTCTCTGTCTCTCTCTGTCTCTCTGTCTCCTCGTTCCATTCGTTCCTGATAAAATTTCACCGAGCACGCGTACATCGAAACGCACGCGCGTGCTTTTCAGCCTCACTTTGTCCTTTTTTTCGGGATTCACGTTCGATCTCGCGTTTCATTCTCGCTAAAAATGGTTGGGTGACGCCGATGTTGAAGAGGAAACGCTATAGGTACGCGCGTTTAAGCAGAACCGATCCGATGGATCGAATAATTCGTACAGAAGGATAAGCCAGACAATTCACACCGTTCGTGGTGGCGCGAGGCGCGTCTTGGGAACAATTCGAACGTGCATCCGAGAAGAATGCATTGAGGAGGATGGGGTTAGGACAGATTATTGCTTTTATAGACGTATAGGTACGTTTCACATCGTATAGCGCGCGATGTACGAGCCGTTTATTTTGAAAGTGGCATAAGTTACATTCCCACAATGAAAAATGATGATTTTTCGACGAGATGACAGATTTAAGTGAATCTTCTCGAAAGTTGGCATCGATATTTTTAAACACTTCGAAATGCAAACCTTTTATTATCTCGATTTACAAACAAAGTGATTCACGACACGTTGAAAATAAACGACCAGCAAGTCGAAGGATGTCGAGATGTCCAGCTTTCGATCGATCGAATCGAGAAAACGCTCGTGACCAATATTCGCGTTTGACCTCTTCCAATCTCTCACTCTCATCCACTCACTTTCCCTCCTTCGTTCCTTATTCTTTAAATAGCTGGTCTATTTCTTAAACGATGCATATCTGTCTTTCTATTTCTCTCTATCAGTCTTTCGTCGTCTATCTGTTCGATGGATCCCCCGAGTACGAGCAAACCGATTTTGATATTCTTCGTTTTTTTTCCACGAGTTAAGCTAGCAAGCACCATTGCAGACGACGGCCGCTCGTCTTGCTTTGGGGAGAATCGAGGCGTGCGAGAGGACTCGATCGACACGCCCCAGTGTATTTCTCAGCGTCACGTTCGAAACGCAGGAATTATTACTATATAGTCAGTGAAAATCATGATACGTATATTAGATGAATGTGTTGATGTATACGTTACATAGATGCATATGTCTATCCAATGGTAGGATTTTAAAGGACACGTACGATCATATCGATGATGATATCGCGAGAGACAGAAAAGTTATCGTTACACGTCCTCGATGTTCGCAAAAACCCGACAAAAATCGTTTTGCCGAGCGTCAGGTGATAAAATCACATGCTGTCCGGTTTCGTACTTGTAACGATATCCATTTAATCGCCGCCATTTTCTTAGTGGCCGTTATTCGAGAACGTAGGCGAATTTCGTATATCGATAAGTTTTATCATAGTGTTTTACGATACATTTGATAAATGATTTTGGATGTTCACGTAACACGGTCGACAAAGGGCTGTGTTCACCTCCACGAGCGAAATTGGGAGGTCTTAGTTGTAATTCGTTAGCGAGTAGCGCGTGACATCGTCGTTGTTCGAAACTCGACAACTTTAGGCTAGACGTTTGATCGATCGAATGTATCGATCGAAGAGATTCTTAGGTTTTAAGGCAAATCCTTTTTGAAATTTTCTTTTTGAGATTTGAGCGTCGATGTTCGAAGAGTCCCTGGTGCGTTACGTAATCGTCGTCGTTCATTGGTTTCCCAACTAGCGGATGTGACGTGTTTATCGTACGACTTCAACGCTTACGCGACGCCTGCGGACTTTAGGTAGAGTCCTTTGAAATTTTTCTCACTTTTCATAGCTGTAAAGTTATTTCGTTTATACGATTAGTTCGTTCGTACGAAGGCTACGCCTATTATCTATCAACGGGCTTCGGAATATTTAAGATCGATTTTATATTGTAACGATTTAGTTGCTTAACGTAGCTTCGTTTTTAGCAAGGAGTTGTGCGATTTGATAAAGTCTCGTTTAGATGTTAGCAAGTAAGGTGCATAACTGAAATACACGTATACATATCCAATGTATCTTTGCGCATTCATTTACCCTTATTCGCCATTTTTTAACACGCTTTCCTAGCAATCGAAAGCAATAAAAAATTCGACGAACGAATTGTTTGAATTCTTCATGGTTTGAAAACCTGCCCTCGATCAATGGGATAGTTCGCTTCTTTTTTTTATAACATTTGGCTCCCTCGTATCGAATACCATATTTAGAATAGACGCTGGTTATTGATTTATCGTATTCGAATATTTGCGTTCGTTTTTTGTCTATGCGCAAGATGGCAGCACCAAGCAAGGATCGAATTCTCGCGGAAGTTCGAATACTAAGCGTAATGACCATAAGAAAGACATTTTTGAAAATATTTTTAATCGTCTATAAATTGCGATAGCTGCGATTTTACAGAATAATATATATTAAAATTATTATGTAGTTTTAATCGTAAACTCTCGTGTTGATACTATTTTGAAAATGTTTACGATTTTTTGATTTCCGTTTACTTTCTTTCGAGTATACTAGTGTTATCTTTAAAATATGTCTAGACGTATTAAACGTACGTTTTTAGAAGATACCTGATATTTGGATTCGATAGTTATTCCAATTGATTCCAACAGATGGAGTCACGTACTCGAAGCATCGCTTTTGCTCGGAAGCACAAGAAACGTTCTTATATCAACATCTACGTGATATTGTAGTATTACGCATTTTAATAATATAAGAAGTTGAAATCGTGATACTGATCGCATGGAATCTTTTTAATAGTTGCGATGATCGAGCAAACTATTTTTTAAATCTTACAGACGATAAGATATTAATGATAAGGTGCAAGTAAACATATTTTTCAATTACAATCGTTTAACGGACGTAAAATGGAGGATAAGAGAAAAAGCAATATTCTCTTAAGCTTATTCTTTTAATTGTTATCTCAGCATTCTCGAGACTTCTTAATAAGCAGTCAGTAGGTCAATAATTAGTTTCGCCTTCGACTGGAATAACAAGCATACGTCATCGACGTCAGAGGCTCGACTTTTAATTAATCCCTGCACTGTTATGCAGCTTGCAGTCCTCTCGACCGTACGTACGGTCCGCGAATGATCCAAAAGTTCCGTGAGGCAGTTGGAAGAGGCTCATTTTCGGTTTTTTCGCTCGATGACGAGTGAAAATCGCCTCGTGACCTTTTCGAACGACGAAACCCCGAAATTAGGTTGTGACCTCGACATTCTAACACTCGTCTATGGTAACCAGGGCAATTCACCAGCACGCGCTTGCTGTATCCTTCTTACGTGTCAGTATACTGTCGTACGTATGCATGCTTGCTTATTTTTACGAGCGTACATTTTTTTTCTACGTGTGTATTGGGGAGACTGAAAAGCAATATCGTATTTATTCGTCAAATTGAGACAAAGAATTTTAAAACATATTTTATTTTGAGTTTGATGTAATCACCTTCGTGAACGTGCGTTCATTTCCATCTTCATCTCCATCTTCATCTCTGCTTCATCTCCTAATCATCTTATGTTCATCTTTTCGTCATACAACTTACATTTATTATTTTGCACAACTCCAGCTACCCAATCAACTAATTGGTTGATACGCACAAATATCACGCTACGTTATGTCTCCCCTGCATCGTTTCCATTAAAATCTTTTCCTAATCGTTAAAAACGAATTAATTATGCTGATAGTTCCAAACTCAATCATCATAAGATTGTATTCGATTGGTCTTGCAATTTAAGTTTCTAAGTCACACGCAAATAAACAGATCAGATGTCCCACCCAGACCTATTCGTAAAACAGTTAGTGTTTTAGCACGTACGCATTAAACCACCATTGTCTCATGATCGCTCCTGACCCCCATCTGCTTTCTTATTACGCGTCTGTTAACAGATTCCAATTAAAAATCCGCGTTCGACGAGAATTTTGGCATAGCAAAATGCCTTTAAATTCAATGTCAGATCTACCTGTAAATATCGTGCCACCTCGAGACAAATTATCTTGAAATGAAGCCATCGAACGCAATCCTCTATAGGATAATTGGATGAACGGGGTAAATGGAATAGGAACTTTTGTGTACTCTGCAGTGCGGTAATGTTCGGGAAATAAAGAAAAGACGATCTCAAAGGTAAAAGACATCGCCTAGCGCAGCCGAACGAAGCAAGGTAGGAAGAAGGAACAGACGAAGGAAGCCAAGCGTAAGGGAGCAAGGCGAAAATGACTGCCTCGTCAGCACCGCTCGAAATATATCGTGTTTTCCATGTAACTAGGTGTAGGCCGAAGCTTGAAGAGTCGTCCTACATTCCAAGTACCCTCGGGCGATCGCTCGAGGCCGAACTATCGGTTCTCCGCGAACAACTTATGAGCCCGTGCTTTTTGCCAATCGCCGCCATCGTGCCTTTGCCTTTGAAGATGCCTCCACGATCTTCGACTCTTCTTCCCATTTATCCCAGCTTATACTACATCGACTCTTTTGGATCGAAAATGGCTGGAAATTGGTCTTGAAGCTGGTCTTAACTGCAATTTTTCACAGGTATTTGACGTTGATTCTCTCGAAACCAGCGAATTTCGAGGGCTTCTGTTTGAGGTCTAGGAAGTCTTCGAGGTCGTTCGTCTTTCAATTTATGACGGAATTGAGATGTAAGTTTTTTTTTTTACGCGTCTATGTCATTTTATATTCTTTTTCCCATATTGATTGACCGTTTGGAAGACAAAAGACAGAAAAGTTAGACTAATTCATCAGAAATTTGAAGGGCACAAAGAAAATGAAAAACGAGAGATAAAACACAATCAGTTTTTGGTTAATCGACGAACATCACGATAGCCCAAAATTAGCACGAGCTAATTGTGGATCTTCTTAGGAAATATTTACTCCAGCCGTCAAGAAGTACGAATCAAGTCGAAATCTTGAAACTGCTTCTGATTTTCCAAAACCTTTAGGCAACTTTCTCTGAACGAAGTTAACAAATTTCACACGCTGTCGATGTTCCCTTGGAATTTTCCAGCTCGTCGTTTCCACGAAACTTCCGTGAAACGTCGGCTTAAAACGCGAGACTCGACGGGTCTCTCGAAATTTAAGTCATTTAAAATTCGTGACGGATTGTTTCAACGATCGACGTTAAAATCGAAGTTTCTCTTGGTGCCGCAACGAATCGTACGTCCAATTCGTTCTCGGCTGTCTCGTAATGGTTGTAACCCCTGTATGCGCTGTACCTAGTTCTTGAGAAGTACGAGGAGCAGTTTCTTTCTAAATCGATTACGTCGCACCTGGATGTTTATCGTCTTCCATAATATCTAAGTTCGTAGTTCCAAGAAACTATGACAGAGGAAAACTCGAGTTGTAATTTAATTATGAAAATGCAAATTACTCGACATCGGCGTCTGAATGGACAACATCTGATAGTTATCAAAGAAGTTGACGAAGAATCGATAGAAAGTACTCATAGATTTATTGATAATTCATTTGCCATTGTATTGATTACCGATAAGCGATGCAAAATGAAATGGTTCGACTAATTCTGAGTGCATGTGAAATATTAATACTAAGTACAATAAACCGTACGTTCAATTCGTTCTCGGCTATTTCGTATTTGTCGTAACCTCTGTATGCAATATACCTAGTTCTTGAGAAGTATGAAGAGCAGTTTCTTCCTGAATCGATTACGTCGCACCTGGAGGAATATTGCATTCTGTAGGATCTAAGTTTCGAGGAACTATGGTAGAGAGGAACTCGAGTTGTAATTAAATTATGAAAATGCCAACTGTTCTACGTCGATGTCTGGGTAAACAATGTCTAGCAGCTGGCAAAGAAGTTGACCAAAAATCGATAAGATATTTTTACAGATTTGTTTAAAATCGACTTGCCACTAAATTGATAATTAATAAGCGATGCGAAATTAGCGCGAGATCGTTCGACTGACTCAAAGAAAAAATCTGACGTTGTAGTGCATGCTCCTCGAAATACAGACTGAAAGATAAATGCATGAAACAAAATAGGAGTGGAAAATGTTCGTAGCCAAGCGAATTTAGTGTAGCATATAATATGCCTAACTTGAAATGCAATTTCAATCAGAAGTCTCCAAGAGTAAGTCGAGCTTGCCTGTGTAACGATTTGTTGGTACTCTTGTCTCAGCAGAGTATTTGCATTGATTTTATAATTTGTCCGGCGAAATCAAGTAAATCAAGATGGGGTAACCATACGGATAAGGATGTGTATGCCAGAAACATGTTAGAATTACGATAGATTTAAATACTAATTATAATCGTAAAAATACTGTCGTGCGAAGTGGAAAAATTGGCAAACTCTTTTAATGTGACGAAGCGCAAAAAGTTAAGAAAAAAAGAATCTTTATTAATCCTACGAATCCTTACAAAATAATCAACAATGTCACCTTAATATCTCGATTCGTGTCGAGAATCAACTCGTCTTTGACAAAGAACAGCGGAAAATCCCATCATTCGTTTCTTTGCAGATATTTCGTGGATCCTTTCTTCTCGCTTATTTCTCCTCCTTGTCAAATAATACGCAAGGCCGTTGACAGTAGATACGAAAGAAAGGCGCAAATAGAATGTAAAGCGAAAATGAAAAATTCTGGAAGTCTTGAGAACGTGCGAAAGAGAAGAAACGAAAAAATAGAGACGCATGCATAAGGTGGAATTGCGCTCGACGAATTTATGGCGGCATCAGACAACGAGTTCCTACAAATTACCGTGTCTACAATTTTCTCATTTTGTCTGATAAAACGAAAAGGCGAGAGAGGAAGACGAGAGATGACGAGTTACAATTATTTATCACATTTCTCTCTCTTCCTCGCTTTATCTTTATATTTTTCCTTTTTTCGCACCACGTCGCGACACCCGCTTTGAATCTTCTAATACAGATCTCAGTCCTCATAATTTTGCACTTGCACGTTCTCTCCGTACTCCTTCGTATACTCTGGCGTTTCCTTTTCATTTGCACTTCGAATCGATCTTCGTACCCGCCACTCTGCCCGTCTACCTTTGACGTAAAATGGCGTAATAAAGCGCCTCCAGGCTCACTGCGTCTTAAATACGCCATGTGCAATTATCGAGGGTCTTCGCGCCGTGAGATTTCTCAGGAGATTCTAATTGAAATAACTCGAATATCCAGTGAAAAATTTTTTATAATGATCTTTGAAATGAAATTTCTTCCAGAATTTAAGCGTTCAACCGATTCAAAAAATTTGTGACTTCGATGTTATCGAAATAAGTTCGACGATTCTTTTTATTCTTTTTAGATATTTATTTAACCATTGAAGTTATTTGACAGTGAACGAAAAATAGCGCTTGTTTTTTTTTGTCGAATTAATAATTCTATCGTTGAAGTTAATTAGTATTATCGTTAACGACCATTCTTCATCGAAGTGGATGAAGATTTAGGATACTTATGTACGTCTCTGACGTACTTAAGTAAGATATTTATTAGATCACTCCGTTTGTAATTTTTTCTAAGTAAATTTCTTAATTTACCCGTTGTTTTTATTATTTTTCACACGTGATGGTTAATTCGATAGGAACTAATCGCACGATAGACCGGACGTTTTTTTGGGATTCGAAGGAAGAAACGCTTTGTACGCATTCTCCCTATTTACCTCCTTTCTTGTGCAAGTCCCACATCAAATAAATGACAGAGGGTGAAACTATTACGTGTACGAGATTAACGATGCTAAGAGAGATACTACGAGCCAGCGTACGAAGAAGCGTCGAGAGGAGATGATCTTCGTTCCGACCGAAGTAATTTCGTTAATGGAGCGACGATTTAACAAGCTTACAGCGTTGCTGCTGGGATCTTTCCTCTAATTTCAAAGGCATTTTACTTCCGTGAGAGAAACGAATAAAGCCTGCCTCTCGTCGCTCTCGTCTTGCGCGTTCACATCTCGGAATAAGACATCGGTACGAGAAATTCTTGAAGAAAAGACAAACAGAACTTTGAAAGTAGCGCGGACGGATCTCGAGAAATTTAATATCGGTCGTGAACGAAATAAATATTTGAAACGGATGACATATACCCCAGGGGGTCTACATTTTCGTAGATACGGGTATGGCGAACTCGGGAAATTTACTGAGTTTCACGTATCTTAAAGGCGACTTCATCTACACGAAAATGTGCCTTGATTGCCGAATTTATATGAATCTGTACGAACATACGAAAATATTGATCGAATTCTTCTTCGAGAAGTATCCTTGCATTGTATTTAGCCAAGTTATACAATTCTAATATTTTTCTAGTATTTTCTATCACCATTGAATACGGTGGAATTGCTTTTTGCGGTAGAAGTGCCTCTTAGTCGCTAACGAGATGATGACGATCATTACGTTTTGGAATTCTCAAAGCAATTTCTAGACGCGTGAATCGATGTATTTCAATTTAAAAAAATATAAGATTATGATAGGATACATTCGATCACATCGTTTTCAGAAATATAATAATATTGAGTCAAGCCAAAGGACTTACGACACAGTCTCTTACTACACAGACTATTAAAATCTCTATTAATTTCACTCGATTTGAATAGATAAAATGATTTCATTTCTCACTCATGCGCGTGAATTTCGAATTAATCCGCGGAATCAAGAATCGATAGCAGTAGCGCCCTCTTTACCGCAGCTCGACCCAGGCGCCTGTCCGATGTCGCCACCTGGCGGCAAATCTTCTCATACTGTCGAGAACGCTTCTCTCGATCCATTCGTCCCTCTCTCTTTTTCTACTAACTCGCGTCTTCCTCCCTCTTGCGCTCTATGCTAACGGCAGTCACACGGGTGACCGCTAGGCGGCGCTACGTGTCTCGTTGCAAGGAAAACTCTCGTGGATGATGTCCACGAGGTGGAGGAACGAGAGAACCCCGATAAAGAGGTGGAATAGGAGCACGAGGAGAAAGTGGTGGTGGAGAAAGAAGAGAGGAGGAGAAAAAGGAGTAACGACAACAAGATCGTTAGAAACGAAGCCAAAGAAGATTTTGACACACGCTCCAAATCCTCACGCGTCGAGGAACGTGAAGTTGAACACTGGTGTCCCTTCGATGGACAACGAGAAGACCGACAATGACGACGATGACGACGACGACGACGACGACGACGACAACGACAACAGCAACGACACCAAAGAAGTCGTTGATGAGAAGAGCGCGAGTTATCAGCCAGGATCGGGATCTGCTTTACCGTGTGGAGAAGGAGGCTGCTGCAAGGAGGCGGCAGGTCGTCCTAGACCTATTGCACCACCACAACCATCGTTAGCCACACCACACTTCCACCAGGTCTCACCTTTTTCTCCTTGTTGTCATTGTCGTTGTGCATCAACATCCGTCAACGAAGGTTCGACGCTGGTGATCACGTGGCTGGCGACTGACATCGTGTCTTTACGCGCGATCAAATTGAGTTTTGACGTTGGTGCATCGTGCTCGAGTCCTGACGTTGTTGTTGTCATCGACAATTGAAGATACCAGTAGCACGCATGCATCGTCACCAGTGCGTCTTGATTTTGTGAGATTCTATGGATCGACTAGTTTCGACGATTCGAGTATTTTAGGTGCTAACAAGAATTTGGAGCTATTTTGTGCACGACGCTGTTGTTGTTGTTACTGTCGCTGTCTCCACGTTTCAATTTGGAGTTTGGGCCTATTTTGGAGCAGCTGCGTTTTCCAGTTTTCGGTAAGTAAACGAATTGAATAAACGAATCGATATTGGTATTATATTATCTATGTATTATCAGAAGCTGGATCATTGTTAATTGAAAGGATTATTCTGATTGTTATTTGGTATCCGTTAGGGTTGTATAGACGTCCCGGATGATGCAAGACTGATATAGAATAAGAAAAGTCGGACAAAGCTGCTTTTTCCCCTGATGGTCAGGACGACCGACGTTTTAAACGCGGTCACGTGGCGCAGTGGATATTGCCAGGCTAACGACGTTTCGTTTCCATTTTGGCATCGATGCGTTTGTTTTCTTTTTGCAAATGAATTTCTACGTTACTTTTTAAACATTCGACAAAAATAATCGATGACTCCTTTACGATTAATTTCTGATCGTATCGTTTTATTTTTGGTCTCGCACGCGGTCGATTCGAAACACGTCGATCGGAAATTAAGAGCAAATCAAGTACTCCGAATTAGGATAGGCGTTTCATACATCGAATGTAGGAGTCACGATCAACCTTTGCCGTCTCGTCTGTTCGTCATACTCGTTGAGAAGGAAATTAAAGCTAGATTGGAAATCGACAGATAGAAACGACCGTTCGATATCGAGGACAGAAACGACGTAGATGGAAAATCGATGCGCCATACGTAGTCGAATATATTATAGAGATGTTTATGCGTGCCTCGATAGGCGCATTAATCGCGCAAAAAAATCGTGTGAAACGTCCAATGGTACAAGAACGAATCGAGTATCATCGCCTAGCAGTTTCTGATATCGAGTCGATTATTGGTCTAGAAAATAATCTGATCTGTGAATTCGTTTAGATTTGGAGCTTCAACGAGTAGTCACGACCTCATTGATCAGCCTCAGGCTTCAGTCGAACTTCGCCTCTCGCACGACTTGCGATCAAAACGTACGTAAGTCGTTTCGAGAGAGAGAGCTTTTTTGAAGCCAATGTAAAACGAAAGGTGGAAAATTCTTGCAAATTCGAAGCTCGTGCTCGGAGTTCGCGCTCTTACGAATTATCGTTAACCGATGGCGCCTCGTAATTTAAACGATCGCATCGAGGGCGCATCGAGACGCGCAAGAAATATCGTGTCTCATTTTCCATTCGATTCTGGGCGAATCAGAAAAGAAGTAAAAAGATTGTATTTGTAGGAAGGCTGGCATTTAAACGATAAAAATCCTCTTTCAATCGAAAGCAACCACGACGCAACCACGAAGCATCGTGCCAATTGATTACGAGCACCCGGAAAATCCATCGATGTTGCTTTCGACACTCTAGGCGAGACGTACAATCGCGCGTACGATTCGTTTCCACTTATCGGCGTCGCAATATCCTCCTGATTTATCGGTTTTTAAACGAAACTGCGGGAAAAGGCGAACGAGAAAGGATAAAATTAAGTTTTTCTCTATGAATTTCGACGATCTTATCAGACGGATTATTTTTCTCTAGGCTTTCTTCCCACAATCTTACCTTTAAATTCACATCTAACATTATTTAGTCGAAAAGCAGAGAGTACTCTGCACGAACGAGACGTTGTCTAATTATTTACAAATTAAGGAAAATAAAAAAAAGAGAAGGAAATCGACAATTCGTTCATTGAAACGAATACTCAGGATATAAAATTTACGGTGTAACGAGTGTCATTGAAACACGGTGGGCGATTAAAGTCGCTCTTAGTAACGAATTATCGTCATTTTTCACTTTTATAGCTGTTTTCTTCATTTCTTTAAACATTTCTTTTTTCTTCGACTCTCTATGGGGTAGTCGTACGCATCTTGGAAACGAAACGATTGTTTCTTACTTTTTGTTTGTTCTTTGTTACGCTATTGTTCACCTCTGCTCGTGGCTTTTTCCGCGTGCCATAGAGTTCAATACGACACGCGAATTCGACGCGAGTGTCGCCGATTTGCGAATCGGTGGCATCACCGCCGAAACAATGGTTGGACGCGACCTAAATGCGCGCTGCACTTCGCTTTTAATCTTCGCAAACGAGCCGTCGCCGTTGCGACGCATCGATAAACGCTCGGCACCGCGTCTCGCGCGTCTACCAGAAGGCCTTCGCCTTCGATCGATGCGTCGCCCAAGTTTTCGAAGGATAAAGAATTTATGACGTGAAATGGAAGAGCAAGAGTGACAAAAAAAATAGAACGATGGGAGGCGAGAGAAAGGCATGAAATATGGGGAAAAATAAAAAACAAAAAAGAACGAAAAATTGACGGAACGAAACGAGAGCTAGAAAAAAGGAATAAAAAGAATGCTGCTTCATTTTCCAAGGATTGTAGAGTGTCGAAGATAAGCCTGAGAGCTCGTTGCTTCGAAGAATTCTTAGACGTACAATGATCTTTACAGGGTAATTAACGATGACAAATTAATTCCGTGTCACTTCACAATGGTTCGTTTCCTTTTTGCTCGTACGAACCGACGACATAACGCCATTTTTTCAAAGGACAAATAATTTACGACGTGGAATAAAAGAGTTAGCGTGACCAAAAGAACGTAGAATCGAAAATGGAGGAAAAGTCGTCGAAACGAAAGGAGTACTCGAAAAACGAAATAAAAAGAGAAATGCGTTTTTCAACGATTTAAAACGACCAAGATAAATCTTCGAAGAATTCTTACGCATACGATGATCTTCACGGGGTAATTAACGATGAGAAAATAATTCCGTGTCACTTCACAGTGGTTGGTTTCCCTTTTGTTCGGACGAACCGTCGATTTGACGCTAGTTTAGCGTGAAATTCGAACGCTAGTTACATCAGTCGGAACACGTTAAGGTAAAGCAGATGCGCTATTGCGCCAGAAGTTACTGTTATAACGCAGCTTGCTAGCTAGCTAGCTAGGCAAGCCAGCGCGGACTCGTAGAGGTGAATAGCGTTCGTTGTTACGATGATAGTCAACGTTAACGACATCCTGTTAATTTCAACGAGTTACGCGTAAATCGCCTATTTAATGGCGGTTCAAAATTTCAGGAAGTGGTGGCGTCGATCGTAGAAAGAGACGTTTTGATCGAGATTAGAAGGACACTTTCACCGTCGCTCGACGATAAAAGGACGAATCGAGCGTCGTTCTATGGAACCGTGATCAGTCGTTTGCGTCGATGTCGACGGCGATCGTTAAGGACAGATGCTTCGTTGCTTCCCGGACCAAGAATCGCTTGAACTTTCGACGACTGGAAATTTCAGTGGTCTTCATGACTGGCCGATGGTCAAAGGATATAAAGGATCATTCCATCGTCAAAAAATCTTTCCATCTGCAAAGGAAAATTCAATTTCGAATTTCATGAGAATACTTAGAAAAAATTGATTTACTGAGCAACATAAACTCGCTTTTTTTTTTTCAAACGATCGATTCTCAATTTTTTAAAATTTCTTGGAATCAATTTAAGTTACTTTTTTATGAGTCTCTAGAGCAGAAATTTTTTCTACGCAAATAACTTTCTACGTAAGAGTATACATTTATATAATATTTCAACGAAGTTGAACGTTTTCTATATTTTAAAGGAACTTTATCAAACCAAATACGCGCCATTTTGTTCGATTATCTTCTACGAAGGGCTCAATACTTTTTCGACTACTCGATATTTGATATAACATCGAAATTTGAAAAAAATCTCTCACCTTTCAGGTCAAAGATTGCGGAGCAGAAACTCGATTTTTTCCCGAAGCTTTTCTTTTTTTTCTTCCCGCTGCTAGAGTTTTAAACTCGATGTGGGTGAAAAAGTGGAAACATCTCCTTTTCGCAGCGTCGTCTTTATTAGCCAGATCGCAGACGCGATGCAAGACCTTCGTCCTTCTTCGTGTTGCGTTCTTTTTTCGCGCGTTAACGCCGTTCGTTACGCGTGTATCCGCGAAAAAAGTCAATAGCCTCGCTGTTAAGATACGCGTGGAGTTGTGCGCTGCCTTCGAGCGCAACGAGGCATTGTCTTACACGATGTAACGCTGTAACGATTTTGCCGGCAAGGATTTTACGAGTTTCAAGGTAGAAAGAGGAATGCAAAGCAAGTGATTATAGCCAGTTCCTTCCAGAACGAAGTCTTCTTCCGTCGAAATACGAATTTGCATTTTGTTTTCATCTTTAGTCACGTCTACGAATCAGACGAAACACGAGCATTTCGAATGTCTCGACATCAATCGTTGCATTAAATTCGAACGTTTCCATATTTTGTCGTCTTTCGTGTTATGTCGATTTCAAGATAGATTCAGTGAAGCTCCTTCGTTCAGAAAGCGATCAGAAAAAGGTTGGAATTCGCAGGTCTGTTCTCGGTTCATTCTTCTAAAACCAAAGGACGTTTTCGAAGATTTGATTAACGCCTGACGTCGCGATTAATCTCAGTCAGCAAAGAGGGACACGCGAATCTGTTAGGAAAAGAATGCGGAGAATGACGTTACCACGCGAATCGAAAGAAAATTACTTACAAACGTCGTCAATTATTTAAGAACTATTTTACTTCCTCTTTCGTGACCGAAGCTTCTTATTTCCTACCGCAGGCAGGCAATCGAAACGAGCCTCGCGTACGACATTCTGTCACGCATAGTCGTTACACGCGTTAGCCGTAACGTTTTAGCACACTTCAATCGTAGCGCCGTAGTACCGAGGAAACGAGCAAGAAAGGATGCATAGATGGATGGACGAAGGAGAACAGTCGCGACGAAAACGTGTATCTCGTTTCTTAACTATTCATACCGAACTTTTTTCAGGCGATTAATGTCACGTAGATTCACCAGTGTGTTCCGTTTACAAGGATGATTCTATAATACGTGCATACGTTCTACGATGACTGTGTGATAGAGGCACTGGCCTTTTTGTATCCCAGAGCATTCAGTTTAGACTTTAAGACAAAAATAGAAATTTGTTCGATTATTCAGATCATTAGCAGAAATTATCAGCAATTGATATCAAATTGCAATGCATCGCATTTTCTAAAGATTCTCGACGTTCGAGAGTAACGAAATTTTTTGCAAAAATGAAAACAATGCCTCGTTTCTTCGAAGAACGACCAATTTGGATCATCGGTGCTGATGTATTGTTAAGTAATTGCGCGATTCCATCCATTTCAGGACACTTGCATTTCCAATTATATTTAATGTGCGTATGTTTGCGACATTTTGCTCGTGCGCATTTTTCGTACTGCTTGTTTCGATCGATAGGAAAAAAGGAAGAAAAGAGAGAAGCCTTTCGATTCGCGCCTGTTTTGTTCGCCCCGAGCACGACGCTCGTGCTCTTTGTGGCATCGAATACGGTTACGTGCTCTTTGATCCACCTCGATCGCGATACCTTCGGGTTTAATGTCACGCGTGTCATTTCTTCGATGGAAGAAAGAGCGCGCGATGAAAGAAGAAACCATTTTAGGTCGATTAACGGAGCTAACTGACGATACTCGACGGCACCCACTCGTTTTTATAACTTGCATTTTTTCTCTCCAGCATAGGTAAACGTTTAACCCACACCAGACGCGTCTTCGGTTCAATCTTCGTAATGGAATTTTCCAGAGGGGATAAACAACCGACCAGTCGATCGAGTCAACGTCAACCGCAAAAGCCAAACGAATATAATCGACGCTGAAACGTTTTACGTATTTATTTCGCGGAAGATAGACTGCATTTGATAGTTATTTTCAAATTACGCGACATTTAAACGCATTTTCGCTTCAACGTGATCCTAAAAGCATCGAATCATCGATTAAACTGCAATTTTTCAGAAGCAATCGATGCAACAACATTTTACGTATTTCGCGGAAGGAAGATCGTTTTCGATTCTTTTCTTTCAAATTACACGATATTTATTTCGATCTAGTTCGAAATAGCCGATCGATAGAGCCAACGACAACCACGCTCAACAGTGAAACCCATAAAATCGACGAAGCAACGCTTAACGTATTTCGCGATGGAAGAATCGAAATTTTTTCTTCATCCTCGTAAATCAAGTTCTGGTACGGGCTTTCGTTCCCGTGAGCCATGGGGCCGCGCGACGCTTGTCATCGTTAATTTCTCGCGAACGGGGATGATATTTTCTCATTACGTCGACGACAAGTGCGATCGTTATTCGTACTTATGAGCCGAGCGTGAAAAGAGTTATCGTAGGGCGCATCGCCTCGTGATATCGATCTGGTCTCGCCTCGTCCTAAAAAAATCGAGACCCTTAGACTCCCTACCAGTCTTAGCTCGTCTCCTTCGAGGAAAAACGATAGGGAGACGGAAGGCTGTTGCTAAAGTGGCGTGAATTCGATTTATAACGCGCTATGCGATACCGTGCAATTAACTCGAGTCAGTCTCATAAAAATGTCGTACCAACGGGATCACCGCCTTTGTTCGGCCTGGTCTAATTTTAAAGAAGATTTATGGGATGGCAGGTTAGGCAGAGCGGAGCGAGGGATGCTACCAATCTGCTGCTCCTTCGTAAGATCAATTTGTCCCGGTTAATGGCGAGTAATTCTTTACGGTGCAACGCGCGAGATTAATTTTCTTTCACGTAAACTAGGCGTTCTTCTTCTTTGGAAAATATTTGCCGGTGCTTCGTGACGTGTCACGAGGCCGAGACGATGTAAGAGAATTAAGGAAGGCATCGAATACAAGTTCAATGTTCTCCTTTCGGTGGTGTTGACATCGTCGATCGTCGTCGAATTTTCTTCGCGATGAGGAAAAAATTATTTGTTGACGTATTGATCGTTTCAAGAAATTTCGTATAACGTTTTGGGCCTGTGATAAAAATTCGTAACAATACGAAAAATTCTCAACTTACGAGCAGCGACGATCGATATGATATAAAACGAAATAAGACCGAGTCAACGGACAACCACCGCTTTAATTATCATGTTAAAGTCTTGAAGGTACGAAGGAAGGAATTACGAAGCTACATCGCGAAATTACGAGATAGACGATTCATAGGAGAAGTAAGAAATTTGCTGCCTTGTTGATCCTCGTCAGTTTTGAGTAATTAAGACGAAGAGTTTCCTCCATGAGACGCTTAGTGTTCGAACCGATGTTGCTCGGACAAATTGCGAGCCAAGAGGGTATTTTCCGGACGTTGGAAGTTTAGGAAGTTCTTAACGAAGAGTGGAAATTAAAATCCGCGAGTCCACGGGTTGGGAAGAGTTGGAATTAGCTTTTCAATAATTACGCGTCCGAACTGACTGCAAACCGATTGGTCGTAAATTCTGCGGGTCGATTTAATTAATAAGATCGAAGTCGAAGAGACCGTTCGAATTTGAATGTTCTCGTGGTCTTTGATGATTCGAATTCGACATCGTTCGTATGCGAATGCACGCGGCTTTGACGTTCATCTCGTAGTTTTCTTTTCCAGGTTCGATAAATGCTCGCGAAAACGGACGAGAGCGGAGAATTCCGCGGTCGTGGAATAATTTCACGAAGGAAGTAATTTCTTTGACGAGTCGTAGCGTCCAAACTACCGGAAAGTTCTCTCCGTTGGGGAAGATTACTTAATTATGGAGTTCGCCCTTCATTAACTATGCGCAAGAAATGCATCGTCCGCGGAATCCCTCACGAAACGACCAACTTTTTAATCACCACGTGATGTCACGGTTTAGATAGCTTCGTCTCTTTTCTTCCGTCATGCCGCGTCGATTGGGAATGTTTTTATCGGTGGATCGACCGAATCGTCGATAAGAATCGCGAGAGTACGAAGAATCTTGAGCGGCGAATGTTCATTTTAAAATAATACTGCAGGTGCAACGAACTGTTTCTTTTGTTCGAGTAAATAGTATTTATCGAACCTGGAAATAGCGAAAGGCAGCAAGAAAACTTTACTGCAGCTATTTATCTCGTGTAAAATATTATATTTTAATGAAAATATTTAATCCTTGAGCAATTTGTGTTTTAAGGCATCGTTTAATTATTTAAGTTGTTAAACATTTTTAATTCGATGATCATTGTAAATTTCATACAAAATCTCATCCGGTCACGTAACAACCTGATTCCATTCTTTTTCTACAAAAATATGAGAACTTTAAGAACTTTAGAATCATCAGAAATCGAATTAACTCCATCGTGTCACACACATCAATAAAGTCGTCATTCTTTATGTAGACGTTCTTCGATGTCCAATTTCGAAAACATTTCAGATCGTTCGCGTAACTCTTTTATCAAAGATGATGCAATCCGACGTCAAGCAGTCGCGATCCGCTTCCATTCAATCTTCCATCTTGTTCGAGATACGTCGATATCGGTTTAAAATGTCGAACTTTTCCAAGCGTCCCTACCTGAAAGTGTACATGGTGGTTCATCCAAGCGAAAAAAATGCAACGGAATTTCTCCGATAAATGTGGTAGGGAAGAAAATAGATCGATTGATTCGTACACGCGAGAAATCGTGGCCATCGACTTTTTTTTCGAACCTTGATGTACAGTACAATAATAATAGAATAAGTAAATAAAAAGAAAAAAATTTTAACTTCCGTTTTTCTTCCTTCTGTTTATTTATTCGCGTCATTTACACACTTTTATAGTTGTCTCGTTCCTCGTCTCAACGACTACTCGAATAATCGTTAAAAGAACGTCATCGGATCATTTCCAAATCAACATTTTATTTATCCATTTTTCTCTACCCGTCTCTTGAATTTCCTAACAGTTTTTTTTCTCTTCGATATCACAGGAACTCGAAATAGCGTCGGATCTAACGTTATTTTTTCGTTTCTACTTCAGGTTTTGCAAATGAAAAACGTTAAGATGGAAACCGATTTTCACTCGTTTGTTGTTTGTCAAACATCGAAGCCGTGGTGTCTCGTGACGCATTGACGAACGTTTGTTTGCTTGTCGCTGTTGCTGGCTATGTCTGTGCAAATTTCGCGTATTGACGAATAGAATTCCTTTGAGAATCATAGAGAAACCATCGTTTTTCTCGATAAATCTACGCGATGAGAAGCTTTGATCGACACGCGACAAAAGAACCGGGAGTTCTCATGGCTCGAGCTGGGCAAAGCGTTCGGTAGAGCGAGCGTCTCTCCCTCTGTTTTTCCCTTTCTCTCGGTTTGTCTCTCCCTTTCTCTCTCTCTCTCTCTCTCTCTCTCTCTCTCTCTCTCTCTCCCCTTGTTTCTCTTCTTCGTTTTATTACACGAGGTGTATTGCATTCCGTATATCGTTGCTAGGATGAATATCGCTTTAAATTTAACTCCAGAATATTCAGATATTTTGATTCCGGTTGTCGCATATCGTGTTTGTTGCCAGAGTGTTCGTACCTTTGCTGGAAATCAGTCGAAAATATAAAACAATGTTCTTTCGCCTCGCAAAGAATTATTAAAAATATTTAAAAAATTGCGCTGATCAACTTTCTATGAAAAACCTCTGGTAGAAAAACGCACGAATTTTCAGGAGTCGGTGAAATTTTTGATATCGAAAAACACGCATGAAAATTATTCGTTTAAACTCCTGTCTTTATTTTGACGACAATTCCTCGCGATATTACGTTTAAAATATGTTTAAAAAAATTTATTCGCGAAAATAACTATCTATTATGATAACAAGTTACTTGATTGATAAGAAAGTAATTTCGATTTTCACAAATAGATGACGTTATGTCTTTTTTTTAATGACGTCTGTCAGAGTTACGATTATAAAACAGGAAGTTGCCAGAAAGATGGCAAGAGGTCATCGAACCAAGTGGAAAATATATAAATTATCGAAGTTCATTGTTCGTTTAGAAAATCTGATCGAGATAATCACGGATTTCGAATAGAATGTGAAACATTTGATGTTAGAAGGACGTCAGATCGCTATAGAAAGAGACTCATCTAAACTATTCAAGACGAACGTTAGAGGAAGGATATCGTTTCCTCCGTTAGTTATTGGCCTCAAAGGGCGATGGGTTAAGGTTAAAGTATCGGAAAGCGACGACTCGTAAATTACGACGTTTCTTGCGATCGAATTCCTCCTTCACGAGCACGTAAACACTCACTCGCTCACTCACCTGTCTTTCGTTGCGTTTCCTCCTCGCGGTCGTTTTATTTCGACCTCTTGAAACCGACAGTGTTAACTCGATGGACAAATGGCTTTGCGAAGCGAGCCACCACATACTAACAAGTACTCTACGCGAACGAGATGTTGGCGCATCTTTAATCTAGAAGATTACTTAGAATTTTTTTTTTCATCCCCGAGCCTTTATAATTTGATCAATTCTGGACATTCAATAAATTGTTTTGGAGGATTGTTAATATTAACACTTGGACAATCATCACACTCGAGAAATGTCGTCAAGGATAGCCAATAAGCAATTGCTTATTGTTAAAAGTAATAGATAAATAAGTATTAAATTTTAAGTTGCAGTTTCAGGTCCATATCTGGAAAGGTTGTAGGTCTACGTATATCCCGGAATTCGAGATTTTCGTTGGTTCTTCGTTATTTCAAGTGAAACAAGAATCGATATTACCTATCGATTTAATACTTTATCTCTTTTTTTTTCTCTCTCTCTCTCTCGCTGTTACTTCTTTTCTGTTTTCAAATCTTTTCTTTCTTAAATCGCGTGCTATTTCCTAGAGTTAGTAGGATATAGGAATACTTCCTCGCATGAAATCGAAGAAAGTAGGAAAAGGGGCTTCTCTCCTCGGCAATTTTATCTTCGAACATCGCTTTATCGCATTTCTCTCGTGATTCGATTCCAAGGATTTTGCCATTTTCCAAGAAAGAAGATTCAAGCTTGAATGAACGTGAAGTCGATCTATTAATCTTCGAAGATCATCGATATGGTCTTGCAATATTCTGGTATCATCGATCGTTCTGATTTTTCTTCATTCTTTAACATAACTCTTTTCTTATTTTTCCTCAAAGAGCAACAAAAGCACCAAGTGATTTTTTTCAAAGAGGAGAAATTTCTTTGCTTCTTGAAATATGCTTTTTGGGGATGTAACGTGTACTTCGAATTTCTAACATCCAATTTCTAATTCATTTATAACAGTCTTCAACCTCGTTAAACGCCTTATATTATCCCTTTTAGTGCCAGACAATATATTTCGTTCGAGATGCGACTGCCTAGACGCAGCGAAGATGCAGCTTTCGTTTAAATCACTGTAACTACGTGTGTGTGAACATTATGTTCACACATATGTGTAGAAACATCAACCGTGAAAACTCAGTTATCAGAGAGATTTTTTGTTCACATAAGTGCTTTCTAATAACAAAAATAAAGTGAAACTAGATGAGCTTTTATAAGTGTTTTTATAATCGATTTACTATCAAAATGAAAACAATAACAATTCATCGAACTACAATGCTCTCTTCTTTTTTTATTTCGATCGACAAAGGTGTCTTACAGCGATCCGAAGCAGTGTCAGTTCGTAACCGATCATCGACGCGCGAACATCGGTCAAATAATATTCCTAATTCCGACGCGTGTTTTGCGTCGTGTCGTGTCGCGTCGCGTAGTGCAGTGCAATAAAGTGAAGCGTAGCGAAGCGAAGTGCAATCGTGGATGGAACTTCGTGGTGCTGGAATACCGAAGACCTGCCGATCGGTCATCGCTTCTTCCGCTTCTTCGATATATCAGGTAACTGCACACAAATTATATATAATTATATAAACTGTAATATAATTTTGTGCGATGTATTTTAAAGCAAAGCGTGACGTATTAACCGACGTTACAGTTTACACATTGATATCGGATTCGTGTCGTATTTATTTCTGGTTAAATTAAATTGAATTCCTCGACGATAGCATTTCTTTAACTAGATTGTCTTTCGCAGGCTACTTCCTCAAATGTAATAAAATATAGAGAAGAAATTATTAATTTATTGATTATAATTTTCTTTTAATCGTTTCAATAATAAGTGAATCTGTTACCAAACGATATTCTTCATTGAGATAAGTAACTTTTGTTAAAAATCCAGTTCTCTGTCTGATATTGTTTGCGAATAATCTTAGGACATAGAAAAATATGCCAATTTAAATGTGTTCGTATAAATAATGCAGAATTTTTGCGGCTCTTCTTTATGCGGCTCGTGGGATTAATATAAAAAGTTGAGCCAAGTTGGATTAAGTCGGCGGTCGAACGTCGTGATTGCACGTTAACAGCAGAAGGCCATCGACTTTTCCATGGATTTCGATTTTCTTCCGTGAGAATATTATTATCTATCGTAGTATCGTAATTACATTATCTTAGAGGTAAGTAATTATCGTGCCGTTTATCTCCTGGGCGACGCACGACCGCTTCTCAAACCTCGCGAACCCAACCACGTTTCGTTTTAATTCAGTTTCTGGTTCCAAAAGTCAACTCGTTTTTTATATAAAACAAATTATTGATTAATAAATATTTAACTGCTATTAAAAACAAATTGCTAGGATTACGTTAGAGTTAGGAAGGAATTTCTAAGATTTTTTATATTAATATCAACGATTATAAAAATAAAGAGTTAATTTGTTTCATCTCATTTTTCGATGCAAAAAATTCGAAATAATCCATGGACGTGATAACGATGAGTCTTTCGATGAATACGAACGATTAAATTTTCTAGAAGCCGTCAGCTGTCCTTGATTCGAGTTCGTGAAACGCGGAAAGCGTATTTCGAGTTTGGAAGGCAAAAAGTCGGATTTTTTTCTTTGCTCGCGAGACGTCGACTCGAATTTCGAGGGATGATTAGCAGGAAGAATTTCACGCAATCTGTCTGGCAGTGATACTGTTGCACATTACCGTGATCGCATGTTTTCATCGTTCAAAAGCGTCGTTCGTACGCGATTGCATGATGTTTTTACTTTGAATACGCGGTGCAACGTCGACGTATTCGATTATCTTCTCGTCTCGTTCGAAAAGCCGATCCCATCCGTCGGTTTACGTTAATATCGTTCGACATGACTGTGGTGTGCTTTGATAAAATCCAATATTTCCTCACGCTCGAAGCACTTTTTCATCTTCGTTTAACGAGAATTCCTTCTCGCTTAAAATTGTCGTTGATTTAATTTTATTTCGATCGAAGAAAAAATCTTCGATCGATCGAACTATTTTTTTTTTGTCATAGAATAGTGCAGAAGAAGCATAAATGTAGGCAAGGAAAGATTGATCACGTATTTTCACGATCGTGAGCGAACGGACAAGGGCTAATCAGGATTCATTATGTAAATTGTCTCGTTAATTTCGAGCGATTAGGCTTTGTTCTTGCGACCGAATCGCGATTCGATATTTCGAAGTCGAGAAAAAAGGTGAATAATTCGCAAGTGAGAGAGAAAGAGAAAAGACGAAGATCGGGCAAGATCGAGCGATTAAAATGAAAACGCAATAATCTAGACTCGTTATTTCCGGCTTAGTGGATAACCACACTCAGATCATTAGTGGTAATATCTCGAAAGAGGTCGTTTAGTCGAACGCATTAACATTTCGCATCCCTTTTCTCTCAGTCACCTAAGATTTCTTTACTGTCGCGCGAATAACCGCGTATCCGCAACATTCCATCAGTTTTTATCGGTATTTATGAAATCCACCTATATCTCTCGTTTATTCTAGATATCTAGCGACATCGCGTATGATTTCGTATTAAAAATGTTCGAAAGGTAATAAAGGTTCGTTATGCTTCAAGCCGCATTTCCAACAGTTTTTCGTTACGCACGAATATTGAACGATGCCGGACTGGTTACGTCGAATCGATGAACACGGAACGATTACTCATATGACAAGTCGAAGAATCGAATAATAGGAAAATTACGTGGAAAATAAACGAGAAAATTTGTTACTTCGATGCCTCACTACTCTGCGGACCTTCGAAGTGTCATTGATGGATGGAAGGTCTGTGTTAATTTACGATGACTATTCCTTTTGTAATTTATTCTAGCGTATAGATACAGCGCTTATCGTTGCGAGTATGGTTACGATTCGATCGATTTGGCAGTCTAGAGACACTTTGCATTTGTACTCGAATCACGACTGTTGGTTTATCATTTTTTATGTATGTTTATGTATCTGCCTAAATATTAATATTTATGCGTCCTAGAATATTGGTGTTCGTTCTTGAGGAAAATAAGTATTTCACGTTTGAAAATTCACGTGGCAATACGTCGCTCGTTGTTCGTGAGATAGAGCAGAGCAAAGAGAAATTGAAGAATCATTGGTTTTAACTTTTGTTTTTCTTTTTTCTTGGCGAAAGAAAAATTCGACCAAACGTTCGATTCGTCGAAAAATCGATTACGATGCATGTAATTATTTATAAGTGCTCCTACTTGTCGATCGCGGAATCGACATACCTTTGGTTTATGGGGGAAAAACAGGGTGGAATCGATTATTCGAGACGGGAAATTGGATTTTTTCGAGCAACAAACATGGAGCGCAAACAAAGTCGAGTGAGCGATTGTTCTCAAACGAAGCGTTGCCGAAATAAAAATGTTGTCGGTGGCTCGACCGAACGATCGAGCGGCCACGAATATACTGAAACAGATTGGAGTTGGATATTAACGTAATTACGTACTAATTAAGGTCGAACGAGGCCAGAGCGATACGTCGTGCACGAACGTATTCTATGTTATCCCTCGAATCAGCGATTATTATTCCGCAGTCGGCCGAGTATTTAAAATAGAGCGGCTTTTTATCGTTTTGATGCGTTGGAATATCTTTTATCTTACGAATTTAGTACTGGATTGGATGTTGTTCGTTAATCTTTGAAAATGATCGAGAAGAATTGTTTTCTCTCGTTTCTCACAATGATTTCTACGATAAAAAAGTATCGTTTTGAAGAATTTTATTTTTTTATTGGCTTAGGATTTCTCTAATTTTCTTTACCTTCAAAACAAGAAAATATAATATTTATAATTTAATATTTTATCTCGCGATACGTCAAAGTCCTTCGGTCGAAACGCTTTGACATAATTTCGTGAACCATTATTTAAAAACACGTTATCTTCTTGTTTTTTCTATCATATCTGCCATTTCTAAGTTACCTCTACGTTATATTTCAAAATTCCTTGGTTTCAGTCGCGATAATTAACGTCAATGATTATCTATCGAGGCGCGTTACACTTTAAAAATTTTCCTTCCGGCAGCCTTCTAAGTCAGCGATATATCGTGTTTACCGTGTCATTAACAATTCGAACTATTTATCAGGAGTTTCTTATCTTTCGACATCCAAGCTACAATCGTCATAAAATTCACCAGGTGTTCGTCATTACGGTGCAAAGTCATTATATGGAAGTTGGCGATGGAAAATTATCGATCGTCCATCGATGCGCATCGAATGGCCTTCTTCAATAATTTAAAAAGGTTCGTAAGGTTATTCGCAAATACGCGATAAGAAGATATCCGAGGCATCTTATCTATTCGTAAGATTTACCAGGTGATGGTCTACGTGAAATCGACAACGTGGTTCATTTCGTTTCAGAGAATTACAATTCACAATGACGAAGCGTCGATCGGTCATCGATGCGCTTCGTCGATAATTTTCAAAATTTTCGCCGTAATTTATACGTACGCGATAAGACATTTAAGACATTTTAGCTATTCGTAAGATTTTGTAGGTTCGCGTGAAAACGACAATATTATTCTTTACGTTTCGGAGCACCACGGTTCAAAATCAACCTATCTAAATTCACAATGGAGAAACGTCGATCTTTCACCGATGCGCTTCATCGATAATTTTCAAAGTCTTCGATGTGCAAGGTAATTCACAACTACGCGATAAGCTCTATATCCAGGAAATTTCGCGATATCGCAAGGAGCTTTGTGGCTCTCGCGAGAAACGTGACTCTTACGAGAATATTCGGCGCGTAGGTGCAGCACGAGGTTCGTGCGTTGCGTTTTAAAAAAGGAACACCGCTATGTTGGCTGATAGATGCGAGGTACGTGTCCTCGTTGCCCATTCTCCTCCCTCATCGGCTTCCCCTTCTTTGGCGCCATCGCGTCGTCGCGAGATAAGACCCTTCGAAAGCGCTCGGAAAATAAAATACTTTTCCTTCGGTTTTCCGATAAAAGCGTCCAAGCCGAACTCCGTGTCTCCGCGCTCGCGTCGCGACGCGTTCCTCGAATTTTTCTTCCTCCCTTCGCTCAAGCGCCTCCCCATGTACGTACGTAAGTACGCACGCGAGGAATTTCGAGACGACATCGTCTCCGTACTCTTCGCGCATCCTTCACGCCAGTTTTATGAATTTCTCGAGTCGGAGGACGAAGAAACCCGATCGATTCGTAAGATTTCGTCTTACGACGAAATTCGCTCGTTTTCCCACGCGGGTAGCTCCGATTTTTCTTCTTCTTATGCATATCGAGCAGTCGGACTCTTCTGGAACGGAGGAAGAACGTCTTGCGAATGTTCTTTGAGCGACGAAGTTGTTTCGGCTCTTACGCGATGTCTACGATCATTTATCGAATCAGTTCCAACAGGGAGTCGTTCGGACACACTCTTATATCTCTTGATACGTTCGACTTCTCTTAATACTCATACATTTCTTAACATATCAGATTCACGATTAAGTTTATCCTTAGATTCAGTTCGTAGTCAGTTCAGCTGGTATTCAAGCAAATAAACGCTAATTAATCCTCGACTCATCCATCCAATCGATACAACTCCATTCTAAACAAAATGCGGACTTTACCCAATTAATTTTGCGTAAAGTGTCCGGTTGGTGCGTCAAATGAGCAAGCACGAAGCCTTTGTTGCGGCCTTTACGCGTTCTTCGCGTTGTGCTTGTCCTATACACGGGGCTTAGTATAGTAATTAAAGGTTAAGCTTCTACAAAGGTTCAGGCGCAACTGTCATCCTATTTATCGCATAAAAATACAAAGTCCTAAAATATAAAGTCGCTTGAATGATGTTCACTCGTATTCGGTCTTTTGTATTGATAAAATTTGTATTTATAAATGGAATAACGGTCAAGGTGGCAAACCAATAATTAAATATAAACTTATCTTGCTTTTTTTTCAACGTGTTTTGTAAACCATAAGACTTTAGGTACCTTTTCCGTCGTATACGATACGTAGAAGTAGTTAATCAGCAGCCCCTGACACGGCTAGTAAATATATAACCTTTGTCCAACAGTTAAAGCTGGGTAATAGCCGTACAACCGCCTCTTAAACTAGTCCTAACAGGGAGTCGTTCGGAAACACTCTTGCGTCTCTTGATACGTTCAGCTTCTCTTAACACCTTTACATTTCTGAACATATACGTCACTCATCGATAATTACACTCACGATTCAGTTTATTCTTATATTTAGTTCGTAGTCAGCTTAGCTCGTATTCGAGCAAATGAACGCAAATTAATTCTCATCCAATAAATTCATCCGATCGATACAACTCCATTCTAAACAAAATGCGAACTTCGTCCAATTAATTTTGCACGAAGTATTCGATTATTGCGTCGAGTGAATAGAAGGAAAGCCTCGCTAGAGATAGAAACACCGCCAAACGAAGCGTATACCTGAAGACCCACCTATTAACGTTGCCGAAGTTTCTCAGAAAAGCATAAGATTTTTTTTTTGAAAAAGTAACCTTCCCTAGCTTTCAGACAGTCTCGCGTTTACCGTGTTTCGTGGTTGTCGCTCGATCGTCGATTGCTCTTTCTCCAAGAGCCATCAAACGTTCGCTACTTCGCCCCTCGTTTTCGTACTATGGCAAGCGCGTTGGTAGCGGTTAAAACGCGCTCGTTCTCCGCATCGATTTTGTCCTTCCACGGGCACTCGAGTCTCACTACGAGACTCGTCCAGATGCTTTCAAGTGCGAGGAGCTCGTTAGTGGCTAAGAAAATGAACTAACGAGATTTCATTGGCCGTTTCTTAGCTTGGAATCACGAAAAGTTTTCGCGATAATACCGAACGTATCGTCTTACTTTAGCCACGCCTGTCGATCATTTTGTCACGATATTACACGTCAGATTCGTCATCAGTCCGTGACCTGTAAATCGCGTTAATGTTTAACAAATTTTCTTTCTGCGTTGTTTCGCCTTATTTGATGACTTTTCAACGTCACGAGGAAAATCTTTCGCGTCACATTTATTATTGCCGAGTTCTGCTGTCGTTAGTTTCATCGAGCAAAGGATCTCAAGAAAATGTAGACACAAACGTTGAACAGCATTGAACCACTTTGGACAAATCTTCCTGGTAGATGCCTAGCATCCGAATTACTCATCCACTTATCCCACTTTTATATTTAAGACAATTAAAATCATTCGATTAGCGACTTCTCAAGACTTGAAGAACCGCGTTACTGGATCGATATTCTTAAGAGTAACAACCACTTAAGAGAACGAACCTTCTAGAAGACGCAAGGAGAAAGGAAGGGGCCACCAAAGCCGTGCAAAATCCTCGAAAGGTTCTCTGGAGTCTCGGACGTCGCGGAATAAATTTCGCGTGGTGGGATTCTCGCGCTTCCGGGAACAAGGAGGTCGATGGCGAGGAAGATGCAGACGAAATACCCCGGGTAAAAGTGGCTGCCGGAACGATCTCTCCTTCGGGAGACGTCGAGCTGCCGGCATTTACAGCCGAGGATATAACCTCGGCTGCATATCGTCGTCGATGTCGTAGGAAAAGCTCGCCTGTAAAATTCCGAGTTAATTTGCCACTCGAGAGAGCTCCTTCCCTATCTTCGAGTCATTTAAATTTGTCGAATGCGTTACTCGGAGTCTTTTCGCTCTGGTTTCTCTCTCCGTCTCTTTTTTTGTCTCTTTGTCCCCCCCCTCTCTCTCTCTCTCTCTCTCGGTCGTCTCTTCTTCGTTCTCCTTCATTCATCCTCGTTTTTCTGTCGGATACCTGGCCGCCTGCCTCACGTAACCTTCCCACGGTGGTATTTAAAAAGGACGCCGAGAAAATAGAGTTTTTCTCTCGGATGCATTTGCATTCGACGAAGCGCATTCTCGTCAGAATTATTCGTCGCCTTCTCGGCGAGATACGCTTTGGCGCGCTTTGTTTCAGAAGGGCAGCGGTAAGGGGAGACACTGCGACGAGGAAGGGGCAATGGGTGGGAATCTACGCGCGTTACCTGCTCCGATTACTTGGCGCATCTATGGTATCTTTCTTCTTCTTCCTTTTCTTTCTTCCTTTTCTCTCCCTTTCTTTCTTTCTTTTTCACTTTTTTTTTATTAGGCCAGATTAGAGCCGACAATTTCGACCGAGCACTCGCGTAATTGCGAATTTTGCTTTCCACGAGTGGAAGAGCGCTTTGAACTTCATAGTTCTTCGTTTCTTCCATTTTTGGTCTTCTTTATTTTCTTTCTTCTTTTTTGAATTTTCCCCCCCCCCC
>JAITYT010000835.1:934811-958262 GCA_025433975.1 Liostenogaster flavolineata
GGAGTCAGTAATTTTAGTCAGCGGTCTGTCAAGGAAGTAACGAAATCGCAATCTTCTGTTTTCGTCGTTCCGTGATCGGATTCGACGGTAGGACACCCTTATAACGGTTCCAGCCGTCGACGGTGATCGTGAATATTCATGAAAGTATCAAATTTTGATTTCAAGCGTTAGACAAGTGTATTGCTCCGACCAAACACATTTTACCCAAGTAAAATTCTAACGTGTTGCAATAATTTCGCAAAACCACGGAAGTTTTTTAGGTTCGTCTTCATCGACCATCGACAGTCCTAAAAAGTCTCAATTTAACGTTAACAAGCTCATCTTGACTTTTCATCGTATCATCGGAAGATCGAAATTTTTGGCCCGACAGTTAATTTATCGTGGAAAATAACGAAGGAAGGCGAGCAAAACGAAAGCACATTCGTCACGATTACGCGATTACCTGTCGCAATTTCCAGCAGTCTGGCATATATCGCGTGAGACGAAATTAACTCGTGGCGCCTCGGTTTTTCTCTCCTTCCTTGCGTGCGAATATCGCGGAGAACGATCTCCGTAGAACGAGGAAGACGTATTTCACGAGGAACCGAATAAAATCCGCACAACGACATTCTTCTCGGTGCTTTTCCGTTTTCCCGGGCGCGATTCGTTTATAACCTCCTTCTACTGCTTCTTCGCCCTCTCGTCCCGCTTCTACGCACACCAGTCCTCTCCGTTCATGAACATTCAAGAATGTAGCTTCCCTTTGCCTCCTCTTGCGCGCATAGTCTGTTCGAGATACAGCCCGCATAAACCGAGAATATAAAAAGGATTAGATAATCGCGCAGTCGTTACGAGCAAAGCCGCGAAACTTCTACGCTTCTCGCTTTGTTATTTATTCGCAATTTTTTTTTGTTACATCCGTAACTATCGTTTAATGTTGGGTACATGGCTGCTCTTCTTCATTTTAATGCAGCAGGTGGCCAACGTTATGGCGAATTTTCAACATTGTGCGATGCTTCATTAACTTAATAAACATTGATTGCTTTTTTAATCGCTGTTGAGTTTGTAGGTTAGGATTTAATATTTTTCAACGTTGGTGATTAAATCACTTTTGATCTACGACGCGTGTCACTGTAACACGAAAGTGATTGCGTAATTCTGAGTTTTAAGAAAAGCGATATCGTACGACGTATACAATGGAGAAGAAGGAGAAAGACGCGAAGTGTAACTAAATTAAGCGAACGTTAGGAAAGGAGCGACAAGATGGCGTCGAATCACGAAAGGGCGATTCAACGGAGCCTCCGAACCTTCTTTAATGGCGGCATTACGGCAAGCCGGTGTACGCCGATGATATAAATTATGAATGCAGCCGCGGGAGTTTCCCTCTTCGCTCCCTTCCTCACCCTCTTCCTGCTTCAATCGGTAGGTTGGAACCACCATCGTTGCGAGCGACTGTAACGTCGTCAGAGTCACAAAGTGGATCGTTCGTGATCCTCGAAGCACTGCGCTAGGTTCATCGAGGCGTTTACGATGAACAGTGGTGTCCCTCGATGGCTCACTCGTAATCGTCGGTAACGGCAGGGATCTAACCACGCGATTTGGAAGCGCCATTTTGTGCTCGTAAATGGGCTTGTGAATTTTGAGTCGATCAGCGTTAAGCAGGTTTCCGACATACGCAAGAATGATCATTAGAATTCCAAAGTAAACATTTTAAACGATAGGTGCTTCTTCTATTTTCGAACACGTAGAGAAAGACATTTTTTTATTGGATAATACGAAGATATCGAATACGTTTGGATGGATTTACTATGAAACGAGAATACTTACGGTTAATAGGTTAGAATTAATTTTTCTCGCCAGTTATTTATTCGGCGAATTCATGTCGGTATGAAATGTATCGAATATTTTACATTCAAGGATTGGAAGGAAGGAAGGAAGGAAGCAGTGCTTTTGCAAGGACGCGATGTGATATCGTCGTAACCATAACTTCCGATGGATTACGATAACCACAGAGGTACGAAATTAAGCCACGCGATAACGCAAGAGAATTTACCACTGCTACGACACGAATGCTTTTGGAAATGCAAAGGAGAGCAGGAATATGATTTGCCGATCCTCGTGGAAACGCCGTCGGCTGCTGTCTCGAGCCACGTACGGGCGATATTTTTATTTCCTTCGTTTTCCACGTGATTCTTTCGATAGCTTTTTCCTATAAAATATTCTTCTTTCCTTCACCGTCATATGCCTAGATTGCAAACAGAAGAATTCGTCTGATTTTCGACCAGGACATTTTTTTTTAAATTCAGGCTTTACGTTCAAACTGTTGCTAATTTCTCGACACTTTTGAAAAAAAACCTCTAAGAAATTCTAGAACGAGTAGATCGTCGTGAATCCCAAAAAATGTTCGATGAAAGAAAGAGAGAACTTCTCATTCTTACGTCAGTGCAGAAATTCGTTCGAGCGTCTGGATCAATACTCGTTAGGTGATATATACACGTGCTAGGAAGAAAAGGAATTACCACGCGATTACACCCAGAGGAACATTTAAATGCCGCTTCGCGAATATTTCCGCGTACTCACCGAAACGGTAGGGAAGGGTTAGGTGCCGCGCGTGCTTTGGAGCATCGCGTTTGAGAGATAAGGGAGAACATTTTCACGAGAGTATCGGAGAGACGTTAAGCTTAACGTATTGCCGGCGACCTTTTCCCTCGAAAACGATTCTTCTTTCCTTACGGACAAACTGGAATCCGTCGAGCAATTATCCTTCTCGGGTAGAGTCTCGCGGCAAGAGCGATGGTACCCTTCGAATGATTTGTGCCACGCAAAATCCCACGCACCGACTTACCTTCCGCACGTGTGTATGCGAGTTCCCGCGTACGTCCCAAAGATGTTGGAACGAGAAAGAATGATCTTGTAGTTTTGCTGGATTACATCATGATGAACAACATCGTTGGAACCCCGTTCTTCCTTGAATTCTACTCTGTTCTTCATAAACCGTCTCGTCGTCTTTCTCTTTACTCGCTAACAAGTTGCAAATATAAATTAGCTCACTGATTGGTCTTACCAATTTAGCTTCCGTACGTGAACTCGCAATTTTCATGAATTACATCTCGAAATACGAAGACGATGCTGCCTTTCCGTGTTCCTTAGTTTCCATAATACTTTCTTCGACGTGAGTCAGCTCGTTGCCTTTCCCTTTACTTATTAACAAGCAGCAAGCACAGTTTAGCTGACTGATTGGGTTTGGTTACCCCTTTGTCCTTCGTCACGATGAAATTTCCGCAAAACAATGCATCCATTAACGAGATACATCAAATTTCGTTTGATATTTCCCTTCGGGCAAGCGAGAGCCCGTTTTATAGTTTAATCACGTTGATGGACGGTGCAACGTCGCGAAATTGCCGACGCTTCCTTTCCAAACTTTGCGTTGGACGTTCGCGTATTCTTCCAACTCTTTCGTCCGTTTGAATTTCATCCGTCGGAGACGAGGAAAGTCACCGTGATAAAGCGATATCCGACAAGGATAATCGCGAGGAAAACGAAAATGACGAATGAATAGAATTGTCCGATTCTTTTCCTAAAATTAATCTCGATTCAGGATTAACTCGATACAGGTATTTTCTCAAAGCTGAAGAGATATTTTTCAATCTCACGTTTCATCTATGAATATGGTGTCTTCGACGAAACTAAAATGGTTAAAAAACGAAGTACGTATCGTGCAATTGTTACGATTGGAAAGTAGGATTTCATCAGCTTATTATCATGCAAAGAGTCTTCGAGGAACGCAAAAGAAACACACCTTTAACTTTTGAGTAGTCTCGTGATTCGAAAGCTGAAACTTCCACATAAAATATTCGATACCCGATTATCATAGTAGAGATGCAATTTCCTTTCAGGGAATTCATAAAAGTTTAACATTGACGATAAGAATTATTATATTGTTCTCTTTCTCCTCTCTCGCAAGTCTTCGATACTCTCAAAAATTCCTGGTAAATTACGCGGCACCTTTGGTCCTAGTCCTTGGAGATCGTTTCGGGCAGACTCGAAGAAACGAAGGGTCGAAACGATACGATCGGAATGAAGCGGTTGTTTCAATTCGGATCTTATCCATCGATCTCGTCCTGGGTGCAAATTGGCCGACCTCCAAGGTACCTCGTCAGCGGTATGGCATGGGGAAAGGAGGGAAATAAGAGAAAAGCCTTGGAAAGTCGACAGAAGGGAGTGAAAAAGCGCCAGTCAAGTGAGAATATATATTTTCCTTATCAGTTTTTCAAGCGAGTTCGAGATCCGTAGTTCGCCTCCGTCGTTTCTATTTTCTTCACGACTCGGTTTATAGCTAGCTGCTTGACCGAATTTAAAGCCTGTGATATCGGAGTCTGGATTAGGAGGCAAATTTTTTGTGAAACAGAATCCTGATGGTAAATTGGAGGAAAGAGAAGAGGGAAATGTACCGTGTAAAATTCTATTGGTACAATTTAGTAGGTGATCAGTTAACGAACAGCTCGAACAACGACAGAGTTTAGGACAAAGTTTTCAATATGTTCGAATGAGGAACACCTTGCAGAACAAACAGGCAAAAACGAAGGTAAAATTTTATTTAAACGATTTAAAACGAAACTTTGACACTTGTATATATAGTTTTTTTGTGCATCAATTGTATTTTGTTATATGAATTTTTATAAGTGCTTTTCTGAACTTTTTCGTTAACGCGGCAGATAGTTCGCGTTTGGACGCATGTGTCCAATACGTGTTACCTTTTGAAGAAGAGGAAGGCGAGAGAGAACCAGTGCCGACATCTGCTATTAAAGATCTTTTAAAGATGTAGGAAGATATCAGAACAATCTTGGAATTGCTTCCAAGTTGGCTCGAAGTCATTCGGTTAGGGGATCTCTATACGATACTATTAATCACTTCCGAAAAATCCTAAAGAAGAAAGAAAAGCAACTAACAATGGACAGATTCTTTAACACTCCAAAAACGAAACAAAATTCATTATCTCTGAAGGGATTATGTTTGTTAACTGAAATCCACTGTATTTCGAGTCTATTGATGGTTTTCTTTGACCGATTTAATGAGAAGGAATCAGTCGGTTTAGGGTTTCAAAAAAGTCCACTTAGATTGACGTTGTTAATTACAAGGTAGAAGAATCTGGTCGTTACGCCAATTTGGTTCGTTGCTCGTTTCGATTGATTATCGCGATTGTGTAATGGGAAACGATACCGTTATCGATTCATCGGTAACTAGGCATCCTATCTCGATACGCGATCGAAAGACGTGGGAAAGTGGAAGAAGCTTTCGTATGCGAAAAGTTGGACACACCATGATGCTACGATAGTTTTAAGCGGAAGTTCGTTAATAAATCCGTCAAATTAAGTCGATATTCTTTAACACCAAACCTACCATTTCATCTATACCTATTCTCACCGTGACTAGCCTACAGACCTATTCCTAAAAAGTTACATTTCCTACAATTGAACGTAGCTAAAAGTTCATTTGATATTGAAATAAATAAGAAATGAAACGATCATCAAAAATCGATACGAATTTATTTTCTTCTTTCATTCGCATTCTAAAGATCAAAAGAAAAAGTAGTCAAGGTTTAAGGACTGTCTTTTGACCAATCGTTGGTAGGTTTAGTGTTAAAGTCGACTCGAGGAACGAGCCACTATTGTTTTTTGCTGAACGTAATTTCGATGTCGATCGATACACCAATGAGTGACGACATTCTTCACCCTGCGTCAAGTTCGACCGCGACATAGTTTCAACAAAACCTTTAACCAAAGAGACTTTGCCTCCCTTCGACGAAACGCGTTTGCCAGCGTAGGTTCGAAAAGCTATCGAAGAGTGAATTGCATCGCAGTCGTGCGAAAGTAATTCAAAACGCGTCTGCTATAGAATAGTAAGAACGATAGAATCGCAGAGGATGAGGCCAAGAAAGTTTCGGTTACCACGTGAATCTGTAGTTAAACCCAACATGTTGAAAGGCTGCTCGCGTTAAATACGATCCATAATGGCGCAGGGAGTGAGAGCGGGGAATCGGGTAGGCAAGGCCTGCTATTTGGACAAGCTGTTATCGTACTAGGGGTAGATTGAATCGCGAAAGTCCGACGAATCCCAAAGTTTGCGGTTTCTAGCTCCCTTTTGCACTCGGTGGTGATACGTGCTGGTGTTCTTTGGTACGCCAACTGTTAAATATTGTATGGCGTTGCTCGATGGAGATCAGCAGGCAGTTGGTCTTTATCATAACGCATATGAACTCGTATTCGAGGAGGAGGAGGGTGGCAAAGAGACGAAGATGGTGTCACGATGATGGTGGAACTTGTTTTGCTAGAGTGGGAAAAAAGGTTGGATTATTCTGGAACTTCGACGAATTTGCATTCGATTTCGCGTTTGGGTTTGCTTGGGATCATTTGGAGTTGGAATGACCAAGTGTTACGATTGTTCTGTTTTTTTTTTTTTCGTACAAACGCGATAAAACTAAGATGACATGTATTTGGTGCATTTAATGAGTACCTGGGGAAGTTCTTACGTTGCTTCTCAATTAGCGCGGCTTGCTTGATGGTTGGTTCGATTCTGTTCATTTCTTTCAGCATTTTTATTTCCAGCTGTTATTTTTGCGACCTTTTCCTTGTTCATCCGTTCATTTTCACGCATTCATTCTCGACAGTTTTGCCGCGTGCTATTTCTTCGTTCTTTCTTGGCTGATACTCAATCGATTATCGTCCATTTGTTTTTTCATATCTGTCGACCATTTCGCGTCTTGATGTGCAAGCCGGTTATTTAACGAGCAGTAAACGTCGCTCGCTGGAAAAGGTGCGATTTATTGCTTCAATTAACGATTCAATCCGTAGATAACGTATACACTGTTCATCTTGTTCATCCGTCGATGGACATGTTTACGTAATTAGATGGTCATAATTAAAAGTAGGAACTGATAGCTAAATTAATCGTTCATCGTAACATTTCGATTATTGGCAATAAAATTAACGTAATTTCAATATTACGTCCTCGTTTAAGTACCATAAATACCTAGAAGATTTCAATCTAGAAAAAATGTCTTCTTATTCGTTATGTCAGCAGGTATTTGTATTTTATTAGTAAACGCGTACTCTTTTAAGTAATTTTCATTCATCTGAAAAAACTCTTAATTAAGAACGAAGCACTCGAAGATGCACCGAGTCAACGTCTAACTTACGGAAGGCTTTTGATCTTAGAGTTGCGCTTCTTATGTTAATTACAGACTTTTTATCGTTCTACGCGGCCTCATCCGCCTATCGTCTCGATCTCGAGCGTTTCAGCGCCCTTTCTAGTTACGCGCTTCTCACGGTTTTAACCCTCGCATCCGCTCCCACTTCCCTTAACTACATCGTCCCGTTAAAACGCGTCTCGCGAATGATTATCTTAATCTTTCGGCAATTATGAACACTCAATTAAAAGGAATAATTATAGTAATATCGATATTTCTCTGTTCTCAGAGTACTCGCTTTGACCTCAAATTTTAATAACTTTAAGAGCGCCTTTCTTTGCATTTGGATACATTTGTATGGGAAAAAGTTTGTCGTACCACTTGCAGTTGTTATTGATAATCGTTGCGCCATGATTAATGGGACTCGAATTTCAGGTTTGAAAATCTGTACAAACGTAAGTTATGAATTTATTCTATCAATTTGTCACATTTTTATTATTTATTCATCATATGTTCGCGAAATTTGTATAGCCACAATGACGGCAAACTTACAACACAACTTACGAATTGTGAATCGTTGCAAACGTTTAATTGCCATCTTAGTAGTCGTTTAATCAAAAATGGGGATACTGCAAACGCGATAATTTTACCGATGATTCTCAATTTTTGTCTCGATGGACTCAATATAACTCCTTCGTCGACTCGAGACTTGCTAAATTACGTTGACTCCTTCCTTATTTCTGTTCGATTCGACGTTATTCCAAGTGGCAGAGGGCATGGAAGTAACGTTCGATCTCTCAAGAGACTTTTAACATCGGAGCAGCCCCTAAACAATTAATTCAACCGCGGAGAATGATGGTTCCTCGATAATGGACCATTCGTTACTCGAAGTACCTAAATTTGTCCACCCTTTCGCAGTTCGGTGCGTTCCATTGTCGACTGGTGCCGTGCAATTCCCCGAACACGAAACGGTCCTCGAAACGGCGCTAAACTCCTTTCAACCTGAAAACTTACGATTCGAGTATCGGTTAGGAATCGCAGTTCTCTCCTCACCTCTCGACCTCGCCTCAGCTCCAGCCGCCTCTTCCTGGTCGAATCGCTATCTTGGCCCCTTCTCTGCCTCTCCGCGATTCGTACGTCGAGAAACGAGAAACTTTAACTACGTTGGCTCGTCTGCCAGCCATTGGAAAAGTTTCCCGCGCTTAAAGTTTAACGTTAAGCGTAAGTAACTGGCCTCAGCAGCTTGATTCAAAGTGGAGGATGTACTGTTCAACCGTCTCTCTCTCTCTCTCTGTCTCTGGTGGATCGAGCAGAGGAAGACAGAGAGAGACAGAGACAGAAGGGGAGGATGGGTCGTACTCCAATCCATCCACCGCCTCAAGGAAACGATTTCTCCTCTCGGTGCGATGCCGCGCTTATCCTCCGCTACCCGCGTGCACGCGTGTTTATCTCTCGTTCTCCCTTATCCTCTGGAACTTAACACTCGGCTAACGCGTAATACAATGCGCCCACGCGCCTGCATAAACGCATGAAAGAGAAAGAAAGATAGAGAGAGAGAGAGGGAAGGAGAGGATAAACAAGGGAACAAACAACTGCAACGTACGGCAAGGGGGCCGCGATGGAAAGAGGCAAAGACGAAGTTTGCTCGTACTGGAACGTTTCTCACGAGAACTCGACGTCCTCGTGGATATCTCGTGCGAATGCAGATGCAAGTAGGGAACGTCCGATATTAATTAAGGCAGCGGTTGTTCGGTCGGTTCGTACGAGGTCGCGCGAAACTACAAAGAAAGATGTAGATGCGGATATGGATAGACGTTTATTAATAGTTTGACGTACGCTCGGTGATACGCTTATAGACGTCTACATGCGAGAACTTTGTATAATACTCGCATATCTCTGTGCGTGTAAATATCTACGTGCAAGAACGTAACGTATTATTTCAATAACTGGTCGCGTGTAGTTACGTACGCAAGGAAACGTAGTGTACTGCTTCGATATCTAGACACGTGGAAATATGTACGTGCGTGACCGTAGTGCACTACTTAAATATCTATTAGGTGATTCGAAAAGTAATTTCGTTTTTTCCAATTCGAAATCGGCCGAATTCGACCGTTCCTGATCATTTGAAACGCCACTGTCTTTCATTTTGATAAAAAAAACGAAATTAATTTCCGAACTACCTAATACCGTACTTTATCACATTGCGTTCTCCACTAATCTTCAGCTTCGCTGACTTCGTTTTCCCTTTCTAATTCAAATAATACACGTTCGACTCTGACTGTACGAACAATGGTCCCGTAGACACACAATGGACACGCGATGGTATAATCTATCGAATGGCTCGGTGTGACCCTCGTGCACGTCACGGGCATGAGCCAAGGGCTTGGAACGGAAGCGCGCGAGCATATCGCTTGCGAATGTGGGAAAACGCGCAAGGTCGAGGGCGGGAGAAGAAAGGGAGGATTCTACTAAGACGATGGAGGGATGGAGATAGTTGGGTGGTATTGTTGGCGATCGAACGATAGAACGAATCGAAGGATGGCAGGAAGGAAGGAAGAAAACGAAAATAACAGGATCATTTTCTCGATGGACCCGTCGGCAAGAAACGTTTAATGAACGGTGATGGGATACATGGGGAGGGGGAGGGAGGTCGTGCAAACGTCACAGAATTTGTTGATGTGGCAGTTAGGAAGTCAGTAGGGGTTCAAGGGTAAAAATCACACATGACTTGCCAGATCGAAGCGATAACAGCGATACATCAGGCGTCTGCCTTCTTGGTGATCGGTGGAGGTTGGAGGGGCATCGTGCAAACGTCACAGAATTTAAGAATTCGTTGACGTAGCAATCAGAGATCGGTTCAGGAGTGGAAATTGCTCATGACTTATCAAATCGAAGCGATAACAGCGATACATCAGGCATCTGTCACCTTCTTGGTGATTGGTAGAGGCTGAGGGGGGTCATGGAAACGTCACAGGATTCGAGAATTCGTTCATGTGGCACATCAGGCGTCTGCCTTCTTGGTGATCGGTGGAGGGAGGCTTCGTTGCATCTGGCCGACGTCTACAGTCTGCGCTTCTAGGCTTCATCCTCGATATTCAGCCGGGATTGAGTTCCTTTCGACAGGATAAAATTTCTTTTGACGTGCAGTTCAAATATTCCTTTCACGGAATTTAATACGAGTATTCGCATTGTAGCAAGGCGAATGTAATATCGTTTTCTTCGAGATTCGATAAAGCCGGCCACTGTGTACACCTATCTTTGTTCCAGTCGACCGGAAGTTCTAGGTATTTACACCGTCCAATTTAATATTTGGTAGCGTATGGCTGCATTTGGCTTTGCTCTATGATTTAACACGTTGGCCGTGGAACTATCCAAATCCGAATGGCAATTAAGTTCGTTCTGAATTTAATTGAGCAAGATTTTGGGAATAATCGGCAATGTTTTCGCTTAAAAGGCTAGTGTTGTTCATCAAAATGTGTAAAAGATGGTATATGGTGTCTCGTCAAATTCTCACGTTTGATTGTCCTCTCATTACTCGTCATGATAAGACAGCCTCCGGAATAAAGAAAATGTAAAGGAAGGATTGCAAGCTACGTTACAGTATCATTTTATCATTGCTGTAAAAGCTAGCTTATCCGTTTTCTTTCAAGATAGCTTCCCGTTAAAAGTGGGCCGTTAAAAGTCAAAGTGGGGCCATCGAATTGTCGTCAAGATAAGATTCTCTCTTCTTCGCAATGCTCTTCGTTGTAGTCTTAGGTGTCACTGTAACGACTTACGTCATTACGGTCTTCGTTTTCGTCCTCGTGATCACAGACCCGATCGTAGGTGAAACGAAAGTTCGAAACGCTCTTCGTGTCGCGTTACATTGAGTTTCGTCTTATCGAGGGCTTTTCAATGTAACCATACTTCGCGAGCAAGCAGGCAAAGTAACAGGGTGGCAAGCCTTATCGCGTAATAACGTAGGTGAGTTCAATGTTGCATCGTCGAAGTAACGTCCATACATCACGGGTCTTTAACTTCGAATGCCTGTCGTTAAGAAAGTTACGAAGCGGTTTCGATCTCGGTGTCGCGCAATCAAGAGCTGAACAAACTTTCCACCAATCGTTTGGAGTTGATTTTTCGAATTTTTTCGACAAATGGGGAAGAACTTCGAAGTCTGACGAAGAGTCTGCCTACTCTTCTTATTATCGAAAGGACCCTGGTGCAAATGTTGCAATTTTTTCCAAGGATAGAAACTCCAGACAAGGACGCGTTTTTCAAAGAACACTCTATCAAAAGCGAATGTTCGCTTTGCAAGACGCGCCTTGCACATCAGAAATTCCTTTTAAGAGTACAAGTTGAATTCGATTACGATCGTTTACTTCATTAATCGTACGCATCCTGATCCTCGCGTCTTCTCTTTCCTCTTTCAACGCGCCATGTCAGAGCAGAGTCTCTTGGAAGCTTAAGATTTTCCCGAAAATTTCAAATAAGAACACCATCTTCCGAGTAATGGCTCGTAATCAAGAAAGCAAACGCAAACGTTTGACGAAAGAGCGTTCCAAGGACGTAAATCTATATGATATAACTATACGAGGCGTAGAATGCCTCTCAAATTTCAATGACGCTTGACTTTTATCCAAAGGAACGAAGCATCTACGAAAACAAGATGCCGCTTGGTCAGGCCTTAGAAAAAGATTCAAGAAACATTTTTTTAATCCATAGAAAAGCGTTGGATCGGGTCGTTGTTTCGTTTGGTCGATCAACTCACCAGACTGGAGTTTGTTCATGCGAACGAATCGTATGCACGTTTCTCGCAGTCCTTATGCGACTAGCTTCGTATGTGAGGTATTTAGGTAGGCAGATAAGTGCGCGAGGATTCGTTGAAAATACGTGGGCGCCAGCTCGAGCCAAGTAACCCGCACGTTTCAGATTAATTTGCGGTTGGTTGCGCGTTAACGGGCTAGAAACTCGACTTGCCACGGCGCTCCACGCAGAAATCCGAGTGCGTTCGAACAGTCCAAGTCAGACCTTAGCAAAATGTATGAAAACAAATTTGTTTAATTCATAGAAAAGCGTTACATCGGGTGATCGTCGCATCGGCTCGATCGACTTTTTGTACTCGAGTGAGTTGGTGCGACTAGTCTCGTGCGTGGTGGTGTATTTAGCTAGATGGATAGTGTGCGAGGATTCGTTGGAAAGTCGTGGGCGCCAGCTCGAGCCAAGTAACCCGCACGTTCGAGATTAGTTTGCGGTTGGTTGCGCGTTAACGGGTTAGAAACTCGACTTGCCACGGCACGACACGCAGAAATACGAGAGCGTTCGGATGTTTGGCTTCGCGTCGAGCTGACAGTGCTGTTGCTGCTGCTGCTGCTGCCAGTGGTCGCTATCACGATGACGTTGCTACGCGCTTCGATGACGTTGTGGACGTAGCTTTTTGGACCACCAGCCGTGTTTGACGACTTAATCAGATTTAAGGATTACGATGATTACCCATCAGTCTGATCTATCGTACGATTCATTTTCTAAGCATTTTTCATCGAGATCTTTGATGACATCTATCGAATTGTAGTCGTTGTTCTTTACCTTCCTTTCAGCATTTGTTAAAAATACCAAGCGATTCGGCTCGTTTGAGCGAAGAACTCGATAAGATCCTCTTTAAAACGTATCGATTTTTCAGGACACGCGTTTGGGGTCAGCCTTCAACCCACCGAGTTCCAAGCGTCGTTGTCGTCGAGCGATACCAGGTCATCGCGATTAGATCACCGCGATCATAACGAAGAACTCTCATAACGACTTAAACTTTTCATTACCGTAAAACTTGGAATCCTAATTAAATCGCGCAATTGTTTGGAAAACAAAGCGAGATTCCTCGTGACCTCGTTACGCGGGTCAAAATGCCCAGCATTGCAAAACTCTACTTCGGTTTTAAAAACACAAACGAAGATTACAATTACTGACTTCTTTTCCTTATAAATTGAATCTTCGTCACTCGTGAGACAATCGGATAAACGAACAAAGAGTACGGACGTTCGTCTTCCAGACTATGAGAAATCGATCGTCTATCCATCGAGCAAGAAAGTCGATGAAATCGTCTTTCTTTGCTGGCCACGATGGAAGGAGATCGATCTCAATCCACGTCGGATTTTCGTAAATCTATGAAAGCCCCGTGAAAAGGTTAGACCCCGTCCTGGCTGCGCGAGGCGTCGTTCCTTTATTTCGACCTCGTTCCTTTATTTTCCTAGGAACGTGCCACGTTCAGAGCTCTTGCGATTCTTCCTACGAACGTTTCGGCACTCCGTTCGCGGGATGCCGACGAGCAGCAGCTCGCAGCTCGTAGCCACTGCCGCGGTACAAACTCGTATCCAGGTCGTACGAGCGCGAAGGTGAGGAGAAAGGCTCGTGTCTTTGCAAGTTTTCGACTCGTTCTCGTTTCAGTGGTGGTGGTGGTGGTCCAATCTTCCAGATTTCGCGCGACGTTCCTTCCTCCTGCGTATCTCCCGCCTTTTGTCTCCAGACTACGCGCTCTTCCTCGTCCTTTGTTGCAGCTTTTTCTATTTTCTATCTGCTATACTCTTGTCTTCGCTGGCGCTTTCTTTTCGTTTCTTTTCTTTTCGCCTCGATATATACGTAAATATGCGAGGTGGTTAAATTTGCGGATTGCTGGTGCCATGGTATCGCGTTAAACATGTGACGAGTATTACGTGAAAGGTTAGCGAATATTGTCGAATGTCGCGTTGAAAGAGATGCGATTATTGTCGTTAGAGGGCAGTCGAGAAAAGATTGTTAGACCGAACGGTTAATTTTTATTCTTTTCTGATTAACTTTTATTTAATCTTTATTTTGTTTGCTCGAATATATAATATTAAATTCAAAACAGGAAAAATATAGTATTTCTTAAGGCGATTTATCTTTTTTTACGGGTTTTCCCTGCCTTTTCTAGTTTCCTCGATTTTTCTTTTCCCCGTTTTTCTTCTCGTTCTTCTCGATGTTTTCCGGGCTTGGAAACGATCGTCGAAAGCGTCGCGGATACTTCGATATTGGGATTTCGAAAGCGAGATGGAAATCCGATGGCAAACGAGATTCCAAAGTTCTTCAGCTAGCTAGAACCAGAACGGTCTCAGTCTTTCTCTTGTTCCTCCTTCGTCCCTTTTGTCCTTTGAAACTCTGCCAGAACCAAGGTATGACTTTAGTCTGCGAAATATCAATCGCTCTGTACGTCCAAAATTATCTTCCTGGACTATTTTTTATAAGTTTCCTTACTGTTTCTTCTATTGATTCCTTGACAAATGTTATAATTTGCAACTACCGTTCTTGAAAAAAATGAGGAAACTCAAAATTGTAAAATGTTTTGATTCTATTTAGATCGTTTTGTCGTTGCACGTGTTCATTGAAGGATTGTGTGGATTTTTAAAATCGTGCGCGGAACATAGTTGAATTTAACGAAGCGATATTTAGCTGTGTGGAAAGTAATATGTGATCTCATTTTTTCATCGCTGACGTTTCGCCCATGCAACGTAATAAAACGCAGTTATTTTTCAATTATACAAAATATCAATCGCACGATTTTTATCGCGTTAACAATTTTGTCCGAAATATTATCCGCTTATTAACCTATTAACTGATTATTTTTTTTCCATGAAAGCACATTTCCGTGTGCTCGATTAATTAAAATAAAACATAATTGTAATTATAATTATTATTAAAATTTGATGCATCAAGGCAGCATTATGCAAAAAACGAACTTTGAAAAATGACGATTTTTATTCGAATCGAATGAAATCCGTGCTTTCAAATTATTTGGCGTCTCTCCCTTAGCGCGAACGTTGCTTTTTTCCTTTCCTCTCGTTCTTTACAAATCGTTTCGGATGCCTACGAAACTTCGTTCGATCGCTCAAAGGAACGGGATAAAGTGTTTCGTAAATGTTGTCTGCTCTGTGCGGCAAGCTTTAATGGAAAACGAAAGGGAGAGACGAGGTTAGCACAATTCGTTTACTACTCGAGATTTTCCAGTGCCCGTCATTAACCCTTCTATCGATTGGTATTGTCTTCCCCGTCGCGTCTGTTTCGTCGTAACTCGAGGAAATTTAGGTTATAATTCTTTCTCCTTTCGCTTTGAACTCTTCGACTTGTCGAATTATTTTGTCACCTCGAGTTTTTCGAAGAAGCAAAGAGAAGCCTTCCGAAGGAAAGGTAGCTATTCCAAAGCAAAAATTTATTTCGGAAGAGCTACCAAAATTTGTTACTTAAGAATATTTACTTCGTTACTTCCGTACTTTAAAATTTAATCTTTTGCAGCTGAGAGATGCCATTCAGGAAACAACATTCATTTCTATTCGATTTGTTCCTCGATTTTGATGAAATTTATGTAGGATGTAGTTCTTATAAAAATATTAACACGTATTTTGTTTTATCTGAAAATTGTCATGTTTAAGACGTGATTTTGTAAAATATTAGAGATGGAAGATTTTCTCTTTTGAGATATAAGGATGCGTAAAATATTTAAATATGATAGTTTCATAAATCATTTTTGTAAGAACGTCGCCACATGTTCGAAAAAGGGTTTCGAGTGAAAATAGATTAAATATCAAGAAGAATTTAACTTTACATTCGAATATCGAAAAATAAAACGAACTATGCAGATCAATAAATAATATAGAGCGGTCTTATTTCCTTCCGAGGACAACGATCACCGCGTAAGACTGCGCACTAAGCGTAGAGTCAAAAGGAAATTGTGCTTCGTGAAATACACGAGGACAGTGCAGTATTCGTGCGCACGGTGCGACGTTTAATTTTTACGACGATAACTAGACGTTGCGATACGGCGCTTTGCATATTACACGACCGCGAAAGAGGAACAATTCGTGGATATTTACGCGGTTTTTTCGTCCTTACCTAGAACGTGATCTACTACGTCGCGATTTAAAATATCCAACTCTCGACAATGTTAACTTTTGAATCGTCGTTTGCCGCTGGCTAGGCAAAATTCAAAATCAGTGGAACGAAATACGACGCGTCGCGATGGAAACAAATGCAATTTATTACTTCTTCTTTTTCTTTCTTTCTTTAAAGCTTTATTTCGTATTTCTCGAATTTAACTGATTTTTCACCGGATTCATCGTTTCTTGAATTCACCGTTTGATCAAAGCGTTATCGTAGTGTTGAACGAACAGGTTTTATGCGAGACATTATCTGGGAATCTCTATAAGACCGTAACGCTTCTGGATTTATCAATAAGTAATATTATTTAAATTTTCATTTAATTTATTATTTATTATTCAATTTGTAATAATTTGTTGGGAAAGGTTCTACCGTTTGCAATGGTTGTTTGGACGAAATTCTTTTTACGAAAAAATTGTCTATTTTCTTCGTTAGGACGACTGCAACGCGGCAAAGCCTCGCGTAAAAAAGAAACCACGCTTATCACGGAATTCTCGTTTCAAACTAAGCGAGAGCAAGACGAAGCGGATGTACCTGGAGAAAATTGCGGCTAGGATCGCGAAGCGACGATGAAAAAAAAAAAGAAAAAGAAAAATGAGGAAAACGTGTAGATGAGCGCAAAGCGCAGGAGGAACCCAATGCCACGTGGAGACTTTAAAATATTTCTTGGTAATGAGCGTGTGCGCGAGAGGATGGAAATCCGTCGCGTTTGGAGGCGTCCTTCGCTTTGCGATTAATCGAAACGCGGAAGCAAACGAAGCGGCAGATTGGAGCGTCGATTCTGTTCAAAAACGGGGAGAACGAAAAGTAGATTCGTTTAGAAACGGAGCGAACGAAACGTCGTTTTGTTAAAAAACGGAGAGAACGAAGCGTCGATTCGTTCAGAAACGGAGAGCACGAAGCGTCGACGAAACCGCAGGTAGACCACGAACTAATCGATTCCAACAAGCGCGCGCTTCGTTGATCAATACACGAAAAAACAAGCTCATTATTTCCTACAATATCGCTACAATCTATATTCAACGGAATAAATTGTAATCTTTAAATCTTCCCATCTTCGCAAAAGTATTGAGCCTTTTATAGCACAAATTGAAACAATTGTTCTTTGTAGTTTAAAAGATTTTAAAGACTCGATAGACCTAAAGGTTTCTAGCGACGTAGCAAGCGCGTGGTTCGTGCACCCGCGTGCAGTAGGTTTGGACGTAAATGAAGTCAAGGCTCATAAAGAATCGGGTGACTGATTGAGAGCTGATACCTAGGCAAGCGACATGATTCGGTTATTTTCTGTCCTGCTGACACCTCGATCGTTTAGGTCGATTGGAATGAAATGTGATACAAATCCCACGAGATGATATTTGTTTGATCCTAACACCAAGAGTACTCACAGGCTAAATACTTTCTCGACTATCCAATAATTGGCTCAAATATACTCAACTCCTTTTATGACTCAACCAATCGCGAGAGAATCGATGCTCGTCGATCAACCGTTCAAAAAAAATCGTGAAAAATTGGAGACAAGCACAAAAAAAAAGAAAATAATCCAACGAAAGAAGGCCTTTTTTCGTTAAACAAGAGGAAACTGGCCACAGAAGCGGAAGCATTCGACGATAGGAGGCCGTAAAACACGCAAGCATCGACGCGTTATTACGAGACGCAAATATATTCGCGCGATACCGTCGTCCAATCGGCACCGCCTCGTGCGCGCGTCGTTCGACGGCCGGCCAATCGCGCGGCTCGAGCCGCCGCAAACGCGCTGCTTTCGTTTTTTGCCGCGTAGCGAAGAAGCGCCAGTCTGCGCAGGGACTCCGTGCGAGCAGGGTGTTTCCTGTTCTTCCGCTCGACGCGGTGGTCGCCTTCGACCTTGGATAGTCGCGCGTGTTTCCCACTCTCCTCGTTCCTCCCCTCGCATTCATCCGCGTGGCACGCCTTCGAATTTACTACTCGTGTTTACAATCGACGTACACGTATACGTGGCGCGTTCGACATTGTGTAGTGTCGCGAGGAGAGAAGTTTTCGTCGCCGTGGCAAAGGGGAAACAAAAGGCAGCTCGGCGGTCACTCCGAACGAGTCAAAGGGATTTCGGAGCGAAGAGGAAATCTTCGAGGAGAGGAAAAGCAGCCAAGAGTATCGTTCACGAGGATTCTTGTGATTTTCGTAAGTTAGACGAACTATGTAAATAAGAGAGTATGGAGATTCGTTTGTGTACGTCGAGAGGATTTTGACGTTGATAGGAAATAAATACATAGAAAGCAATCAGAAGTCGCACGGTCGCGCGAGAAAATAGTAGACACGGAATCGTCGATCCACGTGGAGTCCGACCTTGTGCGGTGCCACGAGGTGAGGAATTTCGTCGTGGCTAAGATGGAACAACGGCAGTTTGGTGCGATATCGCGGCTTAATCCATTGACAGCTAACTACGCGATATCTCGTAGTAAGCGTCTGCACCAAAACTGCCAGCTACAAGATGAAGTTTTAGTGCAAATATTAAGTTTTGGCGCTTGCTACGAGATATCTCGTAGTTGACGGTCAGTGGGTCGAACACTCCGAACGGAAGATTGCCGCGAACTTTTATCGTCGGCAAGCGCGAAAATGATAAAATTTCATTTGAAATATCGATCTTGTAAAAGCGCGTTATTTAAAATAAAAAAATGTCTCGCACTTTCTACGCTTGCCCTTAAGCTCTCGTGGTATCTTCGACGAGGATTCCATCGTTTATTTCGCACAAAAACGAAAAACAAAAAAAGAAGAAAACAGGCAAGACGAAATCGTCGATCCACGTGGAATCAATCGCTCGTTTTCGCGCATCGAAAGGATCTCGACGTTGGTAGGAAGTAGGCGGGAAGCTAGTGGGCTCTCCAGTTGACGGGAATCGCCCGTGGAACTCGTTGGAGCGAACGTCAAAGGCCAAGGCTGACACTTTCACGAGTCGTGCCGCGAAGGAACGAGAGAAGAAGCCACCGAGCGCGACAGACAGAGGGAGAATCACGGAAGAGAAAAGGAAAGGCGATATCTGGCACGTGGTGCCTAGAGAGAAGACCCACAAGACCGAGCGTGCTCGTGTCGTCTTGCTCCATTGGGGAAAGAGAGAGAGAGGGAGGGAGGGCTAAAGTGGGAAAAGGTACGCGTTACGTAACTAACCGAGGCACGCGGTTGTTCGTCTCTCTTCTTTCTTCTTCTTTCCTTCGCTCTTTCTCCTTTGGAACTCTCCTTTGTTCTTAGTCGTTCTTTTCTTCTTCGTCATCTCTCTCCTTTCCTTGTCGGATAGGACAAGAGAATGACAACCACCTTCGTAAATTGAGTGGGAAAGGGTAAGCATTTCCTAACGGAGTTCGCGTTTGTCCTTCTCTTTCCTTCTGTCTCTTCTTGTTTTCTTTCTCGTTTTCTCCCCTGTTCTTCTTGTATTTCCTCTTCTCGTCTTTCTTCTCCGAATCCCTGGCTTCTTCCTCTCGGTCTTTGTCACCTTCCTCGTCATCTTTATCCTTTCTACCCTGTCTCTTTGTCGGATAGGGCAAGAGCGCGACAACCTCGTTCGTAAAGCACGACGCACGTGAAACTCCTCGCGTATAATCTAATTCATACATACGTGCATAGATGCTATGCGCCTGCGCGCTAGTATCTCGCTCCATTTCCAGCAGCCTTGAACACTCGAGCTCCTTTCGAACCGCGTTACGTCCGATCGGCTTGATTTAATCTTCGAACGGTGATTTCGCTTCTGGGTCGAAATGGCAGAAGTGTCATCCAACGTAGGCAAATCTGTTCGATCTGGTGACGAAGATGAGTTCGTTTCTTCGTTACGATCGGTCCTCGTGACGCGTATTTCTCGTTCACGCTTTGCTAGCTTCCTGGCTGCTCGCTAGCTCCATCGTTCGAGTAAAAGTGAAAAGCACGGTGTTAAGTATGCGAGTTAGAAAGAAGAATGCAACGAAGCATTTGTTAGCCTCTTCAACCTCTTGGGATCACGAATTTTTCGTAGATTCGATTTATCGACTCTTTCGGTCAATTATTTTTCGAGATATTCGAATTACAAATGTGACCTAACAAAAGTTACGTATCGATTGGATCCGTTAGAGAGTTTTCCTCGTGGAATATTCAACTTGTCTGGATAGTCGTTGATGAGAGAACATCGTCGATAGAAATTTCTCTTCTACAAATATTGCGACGTTGAATAGATCAGCTTGAAAAAGCACGAAACACAAGTTTGCCTTTACAGTTCTTTTCCTCATAGATCGTTCGACTCGACTCACCAATTTTAAACGATTTCGTCATCGGTTGGTGGATTGAAAAAATTGATAAACGACAATATTTCCTCCTATCAGCTGCTTTCTTTCATCGTTAGAGTTACCATTGTGGCGGCAAAGTGGCAGCGGACGTAATAAGAGCAGAATTCTGTGTGTTAACACATTGCGTACGAGTCACGAGATATCTCGTTTTATTGTGCACGACAACCTCACAGTCGTCGACAACTCAAGAAACGAAAAGCAAATTGATTTTCTTGTTATGTTAACAAGGCAACGAAGCCATGCACATTCTTATGATATGTAACAATGTTAATAACATGTTAATACGACAATATTAACGAAATATATGAATGGCAACATTTCGAAAGTTGTACGCATTGTGTTAAGCGAATCATTATTATACAGGGTGTTTTGATGTATCGATATCGTGTCTAACTTAGTATCTTATTCGTTGCGATTGTATTCGTTTCTAAGGACATTCGTAGGTGCAACGTCGAAGATTCTCTGGTGTAAGACACCGTACTCTTAGTTGGTATCGTCGCGTTTACTAGGGATTTGCTCGAAAACGTGGTATGCGGACGTTTCGGTTGGCCTCGTAACAACCTTGATTCCCCTTTGACTCGTTCACGGCCAGCTCCGTTTACGCTTGTTTCACCCACTGTTTCTCGTCTGCCAGGTTGTCTCTTCCTTCTCTCTTGCTTCTCCTTTTGCTTTTGCTTCCCGACCGTCGCCAGTCATAAGGGTTTACGAGATACGTTTACAAGTTTAATTTGGAAGTACCGACCATCACATTGCGAGGTCACGTAATCAGGCATTCTCTCAAGAAACTGCGATTTGTTTCGTACAAAGATGTGAAATTTGTTGAGAGAAAAGGCTTGAAAATTTCGCGATTTTTGTCAAAATTCCACTGTCGCATTTTATCGTCTCAAATCACCCTTCCGATTCTCGTGATCGAGAAAACATATGTCTTAGGCATCGATAATGTGGAATTTTTAAAACTTGTGAATTTTTACTATTGCATCTAATTACGTGATGCCCAAAAAGAAGCGCTCGGACCAAAATTTTAATTTCGAAATCATATTTAACACATCGAAAGTACTGTACAAATTGATGGACATTTGATCCTTAGAATTTTCGCCTTTTTTATTTCTTAATTCTGTTTACGACCTTGCTGCATCGAACTCTATTCAATACTATCACAGTTCGTACAATCGTTTCGTTAATTTCTCCATATTTCTCGTCAGCCGTTCTCGAGTATAAATTTGCCATTCGATTAGCGTCAGCGGACACGAATGATTTTATATTTTCTCTTTTCTTTTGGTTCGATAATCGAATCTACGTCGTGAACTCGTTAGATACAGCCTCGCGTGTTCGAATCGAATTCGATTAATTCTATCAATCGCGCTCGTAAATGCAAATATAAAGAAACGTAGCATCGACCTTTCGCATCTGATCGTCGATTGTAAGCTTGGAACGAGCACGAGAAGAAATTCTCTCTGGAGATATTTTCTTTTTCAGGGTTCCTCTATTCGAGATAAAAACTGAAGAAACAGCTTATTCGTGCATCCCAACAAGTTCGATTCTTTCACGCCGTTAAACGAGGATTAATGCGACTCTTTTATTAGATTACTTGGCTCGTTAAATCGGATTAAAGCGAGTTTAGTTACGGATCAGGTCGACGCAATCCGTTCTAGACGTCTTCGAAGCAGCGCTTTTCCTCCTACAAATACGCCGTGGCATTCGACGTTTTCCAATCGACAGTCGTGTTCGACTGGAACTGATCGTCATTCTAATCGTCCCTCTAAATTGCGTGTCTCTCGAGTAGCGCTCGATTTTTCCACGGAAATTCCACGAATTTCCTCGCGTTTCCACCGATTAAACGCAACGATTAATTCGAGCTCGAATAAAATCAATTTTTTCGATAATTCTCAAACGAAACGATTAAAATTCGCGTCTTACGATTTTCCCATTTTCCTTCTTTTCACTAATTTTCTTCGCTTGTTTTCGCTTGTTTTCCTTAAACTGACCAACTCTCCTTATGACAACGAAACTTACGGAGTTCCATCGCGACATCGAATTTTTACATTCGTCTCCTTCGTATTAAGCGTCCTTCGAAAGAGAGAACATTCCGCAGTAACGCGCAAGAAAGACTCAAAGCGCTCCTTTCCTTTTGTTCCTACGTGCTTGCTAGCTCGCAGACACGTCTAATTAAATGGAGGCATTGTTAGAAGAGTAAAACGCGACACGATACGCGTTCTACGCGCTTTTTGAAATTCAATGAGACGTCGTCGATGGCTCGCGCACGCGTTTACCGGAAAAACGTGTGCTGCGTGCTCGTGGATTTACGTAACTCCTTGCGTTTTTCCTCCTTTTGACCCGTTGCATTCGACGAACGATCTCCGCGATTGCAAAAGGTCGTCTCTTGCCAAACGAGACGCGTCATAATTAATCGATTGGTTTTGCGAGCGGATCACGTCCGTGCGGTTTTCGGTTTGCGAAACGTCGACGTCGTCTCTTTAAAACCAAGGATAGAGAAATCTTGTATTTAAATCGACGAGGAATAGTCTGACCCCATAAATTAAATTTTTTTTATTTGGATCACTTTTTCAGGAAAGCGCAATTTCGCGTAATTTAAGTCATAATTTGGTAGGCCATCCGGAGAATGAATATTTGAAGAATAATAAATATTTTGAAAGATCGATTTTCGAAAAAGCAGCCTAAGTTTACAAATATTTCATTGATAAATTGGAAAGACGTAGAAATTCTATTGTATTCCAGAAATTTCTTGATTCCAGAAAATTCTTGATTTCTAGAAATTTCTGAAACGTATCTTTTTGTCGAGTGATCGATGAGTAATATCGACTTATCGTCCATGTTATTTCTTGTATAAAAGATCGCTTCTTACATAACGTTTTTTGTACATTGTAATTCGTCGACTGTCGTACAATTTGCGATAGAGCAACACTTATTGATATGGACGAGCGTAAGAAGGTCGAAGTACCGATTTCCTACTTTCATGCGTCGCGCAGCTTATCGTCGTCCAAGTAAGTTCGACGAAGTCGAGTAAATTCTTTGGATATTTATTCTTATTTATTTGCATCGTATCTTGGAGTGTTCTCTCTCTCTCTC
>JAITYT010000835.1:958349-977299 GCA_025433975.1 Liostenogaster flavolineata
ATCTAAACGTCGATCATCGGTAAAAAAAATTCGATGTAAAAAAAGTCGTCGTTAATTTCCAACTTTTCTACCAGAGCACGTAATATCGATTTGCTTATTAGATCGGGAGAGGACAAGCGCTTTCATATTGCGATTAGTTCCGTGGCAGAGCGCAAAGGTCATTTTCGACTCCTTCGATCGATCGTTACGCGGAAACGCGTTAGAGGCGACGGAGCCGACGATCAACTAGACCAGTCTGTTATTCGTAGGTACAATGACCGATTGTCGAGCTATTTCAATGGTATCCGTACGCGTAAAATCGATACGGTTACTCCATTGATTCTAGTCGGTTAGACTGCGAATTCGGGGGATGAATTGCGGCTAAATTGAAATTTCGTATCCAAGCTAGGCGATAAAATTATTTATCGGTGGAAGGTAGAGTACTCGTTCGAACGATGCGGTTGTCCTGGAATTCGTTACTGCGCATTTCGATATTGATTTACTTTAATCGTAATTCAATCTCTTCCTTTTCTTTTCGAGGAAACATTTGTTAAGCGATTTTATTTATTATTACATTTATTTATTTTATTTAAGAAGATTTTCATAACGCGATCGTAGTGCAAATCGTTAGTGTTCCTATTTGTACGTAATTTTTTATTTCCGATATTCGACGTCTGTCGTTCGAGGGAAACGCGAGGTGTCGGCTTGATGTCGATATCTTCTCGATGTCTGATCGATCGATCTGCAAAATGACGACATAAAAATACCGCGTCTTCTCGCCCTGAGAAACGTTTTGCTTCCAATGCGATGTCATCCTCTATAAATCTCGATCGAGACGTTTCTACGTATTGGATGGAAGCAGAGACGCAAAAGTGCATTTTTTCTTTGCTCTAATTTTATCCGCGAAGAAGATTACGCCGCACTTTCAAATTTTGCCCCTCGGATTTTGCCCTCGATGAACATCGCTCGAACGAAACGTCCCCGACAACGCGAAATTAATCGGATCGAATTTTCGCGGAAAGGTTCGTTCGTGTTTAATTCGATTCGTTAGAGGCGAACGTTACGAATGACTTTGCGCTCATCGCGATACGAATTACAAAGCAAAACTCGCCTGTTCGGACTTTATTGAATCCGATGAAGTTACGAGACGCGCGCGTAATTCAACGGAGGAAAAACATGTCTGCGAGCGGCGAGCTTATAGCAAACACTCGTTTAAGCGGATTAATGGGGCGCCGTAACGAGCGGACACGCGCACGCGAACACCTATGAAATTTCATGTACGTATTATCAATCTAATTAATATGGATCGTATGGCTGGGGCATCGTCGATTTTTATTAATAAATCGATACTTTATAAATCAAGAAAAACGAGCTGGTTTAATTAAAAATGAGAGAGCCTGCAATTTTCCTCGTCTCTTCTAACGAAATTCTCGTACAATCTTCGATAAATCTACGTTCCTTCGTTCGTGTCGAATATTTTGTAAAGCATAAAGATTTTCAATGTAAAAAATTCCAATGACCTTTAAAAATGAACGAAAAATAATCCGACAAAAAGATTCTTTTTCCAAGTTATTTCTTGTTTCAAGCGATTGATAAGTCGTGGGAAAATATTTGTTACGTTATAAAATAACTCGTCAATGTTTTACAGAATCGATGTTAGTTCTGCCTTCTGTATCGTAATAAGATATCGATAAGGCTCGTAAAATTGACACGATATCTTTGATTTATCGTTACAGCTGCCAACTTGACTCACCTTCGATTTCGTTTGTACGAGAACACGTCGACGACACACCTTCGAAAATGTCGCATAAAGAGCCTTTAAAAAGGAAAGATATTTTCCTACGTTTGATCGTTCGTGCATCGAGCGTTCTTCGAAATTCGAGGAGGAAAATTCTCGATTTTCTTTCCTCTACGGTTCAAAGGGAATCTCGATCGCTCTTATTTACTCGTTGCGCACGATAAAATTGATCGAAGCGTTTCACATGGTTTTGCGAGATACGTTTCAGTCTCTGTTCGGTCTTCATTTTTCCAAAATGATTTCTCAAAAGTTTCCGGATATTCTACAAAGAAATTCCTGTTCTTCGCGTTGGTAAGGCAAGAATGGCGCATTGTCGGTCGAACCTGCTAACGAGAAACTCTCGGATTTATCAAAATTAGCAAAGTTAGCAGAATTCATAGGTAGGTCGATCGATATTCTACTCCTCGAGGTGAAACTCAAGTTTCAGACGATTTGGCGCGTGTCATTCTGCCTTTGGAGTCGTCTGTTCAAGGTGACGTTAAGCTTAATTTTAACAGCTTCGTTCGAGTCTAAATTTTTACGAGCCACTGCTGCGATACACCATTTATTATCGTTATATTATATTATATTGTTCAATATATTAAAGGGATCGGAAAATAATGTCGTATTTCCGAATATCAACATTTGTTTAATACCTATTAGTTGATTGCGTACTCCGAAGTTCTGCTAGATATCGATTAAAAGATCTTCGATAGCGAGGTCGATTACTTCGTTGGTTTAAAATAAAAATATATTATAAACTTATTTGTTTTAATTGAACAAAAAAAGATGACCTTACTTTTCGGTCTGATATTATCCATCGATGCGTTTATCGATGATTGAAGTTTGAATATATAAATTTTCTGCCGTTTATTTCCTCCTTAGCTTCGTAAAATCACATTTATCCGAACACAGGGTGCAAGCTACATCGGAATGTATTATTTATGTTTCAATCAAATTTTAACTATTATAATTACAATCAGTCGTAACGATTAATCATCCATCATCGACATAATTATTGCTCGTTAACGGCATCTCGATCTGAATTTTGATCAACGATAAATGTAGCCTTTCGAAATGTTCCAGATTGGCACGATGTCACGATCGACGTTGAATTTGTGTTTGTTTCTCGTTTCGTGGGTTAAGCCAAAGATCGACTCGGAATTCGAGCGATCTATCGAGAAGGATCGAGTGGGAGTGGTACGACTTTAAAATATCACGGATGGATCGTAACGTAGCCGTTGACCTGTCGCTCGATCGGACAGTCATCGGGCCTGCGCTCTCGTAAATCGTGACGCCCCTAACTAATGTCAACGGCAAAGCTTCGTGCGTTCGATCGCATGCACGAGGCTACGAGAGAAGGAGGTTGATAGTTTCTGTCTGGATCGGGCTTTATTTGTTTCCACATCGAACGTCGAATGAAATTTTCCAAACGACTTCGATAATTGATTTGTAATTGAGTGTTTTCGCGTTAACCGGATTTTTTCCCCCTCTTCCGCGTTATCTTCTTCGTATTCCTGTGTATTCTTTTTTAACGTATCATTCGGAATACGTGCGCGCGTATTTGCCACATCGAAGGCAACCCCTATCTAATTTCGCTCGTTTGTCGAGTGACACTTGACACAACACCTAGCTCGAATTCAGTGATTAATGATTATGCGTAGCTTGATACTCGATTTGAAAGTCAAATTTTTCAAATGAACGCTTTCATTTCGAATTTCATTTTAAATAATTATTCTTGATAATATCTAATAATATCTAATCTAATAGATCTAATCAATTATTGAACTGAATTCATATTTAATTTTATTCTGTAAGCGCTTTTCATCCTAGATTTAGTATTAATGAAGGATTATTGTAGGATTGGATTCTGGTAGGAAACATGTGCAATATTAAGCTTCATTGATCACTAAAGTAAAGATCAGATTTATCTTGTCTCAACGAGGTTCGGAGTTAAATTTAAAAATCTTGTTGCTTTGAATTTCGTGTTTTTTTTTTATATCGTAGTTGCTGCGAGGCAGAGAGGTGATGGATATCCTGAAATTCGAACGTGTACTTTAGACGATGACCTAAGAAAAAGGACTTCGCCAGTGAATCATAATAATACCTGGTATCGTCGTCCTTCGAATAACTATGATGATACTTGATCGCGTCATCCAGCGTCATCCAGTAGTCAAAAAAGTATCAAGCTTTTTTCTCGTTTGATTTTGACTTAAAAGGACTTAACAGTTTTTTGATTATCCAATATTGTTTTTTTTTATATCTTTGATGGCGACCTTCCGTTGCGTCTTACAACATATTGCTTTCACATCGATTGCCGAAAGAAAATTTCCAAAAGACTTCGATAATTGATTTAGTTTCAATCGAATGCTCGATGATATTCTTCCTTCTCGTTATCTTTATTCCTTTCTTGAGATGTTTTTCGAAATATGTGAGCGCGCATTTGGCACACAGAATGAAAAACGCTATTGCCATTATCGCGTTCGCAAGCTGACGGTTGTTTGTGTCGTTAGAGTTTGCCGTTTGGAGATAATCTCGATTCGCGATGACACTTGCAATTTATGAGAGAATTCGTAGCGATATGTCGTTTTTTGTCGAACGACGTACTTTATTCGCGACGAATCAAATTGCCTCGAAGATATTATGTTTTTGTCGTGGACGATGTTATTTTAAACGTCGATCGTAATATCGATACTCGTATATCAAATTGACAAAGGAATTCACATCGTTCGAATTTATATTATTTCGAGGCGCATCTAGTTGGAGTAAATGGTTTAGTCGATTTACTCGATTTATGGGGAAAATTTGCTGGAATTTCCGCTTATTCTTAAAAAGAAAGGAGAAACGGAGAAAATAAATCGATTTGATTAATTAAGCGTAACCCGTTTCAGTGAAGGTGAACGAGAACGAGAACGAAGTAAAATAATTAATAAGTATAATCAAATAAATAAATTCAAGCGTAACGATGAAATTCCTATAATCGTGCAGATCGAGAGAATCTTCATCGAGTCGATAGTTCGTTCGGTACGCATAAAAAATGCTATAAATATCAATCAGTTATTTAATACGAAACGCCGAAGTTGTGCCAGATATCGATTAAGAGATCATCGATAACGAGGTTGATTACTTCCTTGACAGAAAATAAAAATATATTATAAAATTATTTGCTTTAATTCGACAAAAATTACGACATTACTTCTCGATCCTCCTAATATCGTGTCAGTAGTAACAGCACCATTCGCAGCATCCAACGCCCAGTCTTCAACGACGCGACATTCAATCAATCAAAATGTGCATTCAGTGAAACGTATGTCTCTTATAAATGCGTTCCCATTAGCTCAAGCAACGAGTCTCGTAAGGTTAATTTGATTAAGGCTCGCGCGGATATCAGAATCTGCAACTACGACAAAAATGGAGTCCACCTCGATATTCTGATTCGTGCACACGCAGTCGGATTTGTCAATCAAAGTCGTAAGACACGCTTGATGCGTGTTGCAAGCATCCACGAGCACGACGAGCAATCCAAGATGAATGAAAAGGAGTCGCTTAGAAACTAAACGTATCACACTCTCGTCTCGTATCCGCCAGAGATGGAAACCGACTCGACGCATTGTCACCTCGAAGACGAGGTCGAGCGGCCATCGTAACGTGAGTCATGAGAAACTGTTTCGAAGATTTACGTCCATTCGTTCTAATGGCCAAATTGCGTATCGCAGCGGCGACACCGTTTCTGTCCAACAATCGAGTAAATAGATTAGCAAGCTATGCACGCGTAACGACGTACTGTTCGCCTCTTCTGCCCCTCCTCCACCTTCTTCTGCTTCTTCTTTTCCTTTCTCATTTTCCTCCACCTTTTCATCCTTCTCTTTCTCTCTTCGTCGTCGTCATCGTTCTCCTTCTCCTAGTCGTAATCGTGACGCACGTAGAAGAGACTTATTTAGCCGTTCCTCTCTTTGACATCTCGTACGCGCACTACGTTAACCTCTCCCTGCTCGCCTAGATCACGGATCGTTGTCGAGCCCATTACGAGTCGCAATTCGCAGAGCGACGTTCCTCGCGTGCCTTCGTGCCATTCTGGAGCGTTCCTTCTTCCGACGCGCTTTCCAACGACCACGAGGAGGATCGCGGCTAGACGAGGCATACTCACGTTCCATGACGACATTTAAGGGCAGTCGCGATCGGTGAAACGTAAAATGTACACTTCCAACGTTTGGTACGATCCCAAGCGTCTTAAGTCGAAGCAAAAGTTAACTTAACGAAATCGTTCGAAGGCGTCGAGACTGACTGCACGAAGAAAAGACTGACGATGGAGTCAACAGGATCGAAATCTGCCGATGATCGAACGACTGACCCTAATCGAAATTAACTTTATTCCCAAGACGATTTATTGGTCGATCGCTGCTGTTCTAGATGGAAAATCGATGCGTTACGGTATCTTGCTGAACGATACTTTTGTCCTATATTTCAGTGTGTTTCGTAATTTTTTTGTCGCTTTCCTATCTTCGTTTATTCGAACAAAAAATAGAAATCGGAATTCGAAGAATTTTTATTATATTTTTAAAGATGTCACGAAGACGTTCATCGATATTTATCGAGGCGATTGCCACCGCGAACCGTCTCGATTCGAGCCATATTATACGTGGAAAGTCTCTTTAAGGATTATCCATCGCTTTTTCTCGTCGGTTTATTCAAGAATCTTGGAAATTCATCGATAGGAATTCTATTTGAGTTCATCCATATTCGACTGCCAGCTCGGGTTATTAAAAGATAGAGGTAGTCTGCGGCGTACAATTAGAAACGCGCTGGTGTACGTAGCGCGATGAGCTCAGAGATACGGCGCAATTCGACGTGGAACAAACGGATTTCGCATCCACGAGGCACCCTCTATACCTATTCACTTCACCGAGTAAATGCAGTCGTGTTGTCAATTTTCAGACGGTCTATCGTCGATTCTCTTCTTTTTCAGTTTTCTTAAAATTACATCAAGAATGTAGAAATAAAAAGAAGTAGCTTTTTTCGAGCAAGAGAAAATAATTCCTAATTTTATTACCAATGTTTTTCTCGCATCGATGAGAATGCGCGCGATTCGAATTTTTCTACCATCAAAAAAAGAAAAAAGAAGAAAAAGGAAAAAACAAACAAGGAGGGATATTTTCGTCGCTCCTATTTCACATTTATCCCATTTCCTCGTTTATTTTTGACGCAATAGCGGCGCACAATGCGAAATTCCTGGGATTCATTTTGCAGTGTCGATTCGAACGCTTCGTACACCCTCGGATTTTTGCAGTCGTCGCCGGACCTTTTTCTACCTGTTACACGAAACGATGAGTAAAAAATCGAAGGAAAAAGGAAAAACGAATTTCTAGGGAAATTTCATGAATCGTTGCGATCGAACTCGGTAGTTTGTTGTTCGTTCGAATTTCTCTCGTTTCGACGCGCTTTTGCATTGCGACCAACCGAATGAAATCGAGAATCCAGCCAGTGGATGGTTCCATCGTTCGTCGATTCGAATTCGAGAAATTCGTAACGTTTCTTCGTGGATTTCATCGTAGAATTCGCTTCTTTCTTTTTTGTCGCTCAAAGTGGCCGAATATTCGACAGTTTAACGACTCGATGCTTCTGTTAACTCGCGATTCTCGCTTATGAGCTTTCCTTTCTAAATCAACCGTAATTAGAGCTTGTTTCGCGTGCAACTCGTTCGGTTACTTTCGAACGTACGGACCATGACGATTGACCCTGTCGCACGAGCGCGTGTAACGCGCATTACGCGATCAACCCCGTCTTTTTTTTTGTATTACTTTTACGATTCACTTATCGTTCTTAATTTAATTTATTGCCATTTTTAAAGGAATCATATCGTAAGATTTCAGCCATATGACGCTCGATTTGTCGTCTTTGCATTTTTTCGCGAGTGAAAAACAAGTCGATAAGAATTAACAGGCGCGAAGATAGGGAAAAGTGCATTCGCAATTTTTCACGATACGGTAATAATCGTTAGTGATAATTCACGGAATAGGAGCGAGATAAAAGCTACGCGATCATCGTTATTGTGGAGCTAGTGATCGATGTCGTTGTCGTTATCGTCATTAATCACGTCAACCCTTCCGGCTTGCACGCATGCCACACTGTTTCACGTTTTACATATTATCACAATTTATTAACAATTTATATTACTTCGCCTTTTTTTCTCTGTAAAACGCGCTATCATTCGATAAATTCTCATCGTTAATTAATTATTCGATCGATATATAAATTTTATTGATTCGTAATTGGAGGATTACTTTAAAAATTGTAAAACGCGCGTATTCCTAGCTTTCACGACGACGAGTCAGTGATGTTTGTAAACAAAAGTTGGAAAAATATATTTCAACGAAATGAATGCAGTTACGAGAATTAGAAGCAATCTGCGTCAATGACGATCCATTATGATTCCATCGCGAAACGAAACATTTGCTATTGTCCCTTAAATTAAATATCGTAGAATATATTTTTAATATACGGGCGTAAGCTTTATTCTTGACTTATTGATTTTTTTCGAGGAATTTCTTTATTTGTTTTTCGAAGTAAATGTTGTACTCTGAACTTGAAACACGTTGCGTCTAATTTATCGTTCGAGGAAACGTTGGCCATTCTCAGTTTCATAGAATCGGTTCGTATCACGACGATAAAATCGCGATGTAAAAATAGTTAGATAAAGGATGGATCGCTAATTTTCACATCGATTAAGATGAAGATAAAGATAGCTTCTTGATAAAAATTCATTTTTGTGCGGATTTTCATTTTTTTCGATTCGGAGCTGTAAATGCAATTAATATAATAAATTCCAAAAACGAGCGTCTAAATTATTATTTCAAAAAATAATTCGAAGAGTGGATAGCATTCGAATGACGGAACTCGTGACGTTTCGAACAACGTCGGCGTTCGACCTCGGTTTTACAATCGTATATATATACAACGACGCGAGTCTTTTAATGTATCTCTGACAGATCAATTCTCACAGCATTTTTGTTTCTTTTTTTTCATTTTTAATCGATTTGCATGGTGACAAATTTTGATGCCGATCGTCCGTCAATTTATGAAAAAGGGTTTGAAAATTGGAAGAAAATTCGCACCCGCCGGTAACGGTAATAAATAAGGATTTAATACGGGTATGCAACCGAAAGATTCGACTTCCGTCGTGTCTCGTCGAGCAATAACGCGATAAAGTATTGCTTACGTCATCGTGCCAATTTTATAATCCAGATTCTTGGTACGATATGCCGTTCGCTCGTTATTATGGAAGGCACGTAGTAGTGGCAACGGCACGTTGCGCAATACACGAAAGTCCGACAGATCCAGAGAAAGATACATTTTCCGTTCGTGATTTCGATTAAAACTATTTCCATACTGGTATCGAGGGCTAATTTTCTCCGCTTTGGATCGCGATCTTACGAGTCTCGAGAAGTTTCAGAATAAAGAAAGGATTTTTTTCGCGAAGTGGTTTAAAAATAGTCCATAATGAGTCCGAGAATCGACTTCTTCTTGTCCTAACGACGATAGTCGTCATAAGCGGGAAATAAATAATTTTTTAAGTGTTTGTAATTTAAGAAATCCTTCGAAGTTAGCTCAATTTATTTCGAGATTCGACAGTTTTTCCGGAAACGTCGTCCGGAAAAAATGTCCCCTTCCTCGTTTAGCGAGAACAGCAGTTACGACGAATGAGAAAGTAATAAGTTTTCCGCTGTTTTAAGAAAATCCCGATTAGCATTTCGTTTCATTTCGTCGAAGGTCGGGTCGTAAAAGCGGGAAACCGAGCGTGCAAAACGATAATCGCATGCACGCGGAGGAGCCTAACCGCATGGTAATTCCATTTTAACGGTACTTTTATAAACTTAGGGAGTAGGAAAGACAAGCAATAAACCAATTTCTTCCGTCTCTTTTTCTCGTTATCATTCCGTAAGATTTTCTCCCCGTTTCCCCGAAACGAGTCAACGTCGTCACGAATTTCCCTTTGTTTTAATTAATTTTATAATAATTCTAATATTTTATAATCTCAATATAAAAATTATGAAAAGAAAAATGGAAATTAACTAGACGCGTCGCGTCTCACTTGCCCTACTTCGAGATTCGGAAAGTCCTTCGTCGGAAACCCGAGGTTAAATTTTATTTCTATTTTTTCGCTCAAATATCGAGTAGTCGAAAAAGTATCGAGCTTTTAAAAGTTTAAATCGAGGCAATTTTTTCCTCATATTTTTAAAGAATTTTAATCAATCAAATTTGAGTCATTTTGTTCGATGGTCTTCCGTCGAAGGGCTCTATATTTTATTACTTAATTCGTTATAAATAATCTTTCGTCTCGAAATGGACAAACTTTTGGATATTTGCTCGTCGAGGAAGGATTTGCACGTGCTTAAGAATCTTCCGAAAAGGAAGAATCTTCTTAAAGGTAGAAAGAACGAACACATCGATTCTAGCACCTTCTGTGCTCGTGTGTACACTTCCATCTTATTTGATTGACTTTGAATCGTCTTGCAACGATTTTATTTCCCGTTAAAACGATATTGCGCGTCACGTCGTAACGCTTTTTAAACCTGTTGCTTCTCGACGGTGAAGATTTTGCCTGGGTCAAACTGGAAACCGTTCTATCGGGCCTCTTTTATGAATTCGATGCGTTACTCCTTTCATTAAATTTTCATGCTTCCTATGTCACATCGTTCGAACGAAGACGATTCGTCTCCACCATTATGTAGTCTGTACGAATACATTTTTTAAATTCAAGAGTCAAATCAATTACGAATAAATATTCGCGTGTCACCGATGCCCCTGTAAAAACGAAATAATTAAATTTTCTAGAATACACAGAATTACGCTGAATAACTGCGTTTTCCATCGTATCCTCCTTCATCGGTCTGCAATAACATACGCGCGCTCCGTACACGCGGTCGAACTAACGATCGTGGTAATATCTTAATGCGGTGCTTCGTTTAATTTCGAATGGATTATTTAACGTCGCATTTGGTGGCTTTTCGGCGCGTGATTCGCGCTCGTATTTATTTATTCGTATCTCTTCGCTCTGTTGTATAAACAAAATGGTCGATGAAAAAGTTTTATTTCCCCGATTGGACACGCGAATTTTCTCGTTTCCATCGAAACGCAAAGCGGTTCAGTGCCGCTTTATATCGATAGCCGTGCAGATCGAAGTCTTCCAGTTCGATAGGCCGTCTCAACGGTCTTCTCTTAACTTTCCTCCTCCATTATTCAGTCCGCTGTTCCGTCTACGTATATAGTATACGCGTCCTATCGTGCCTTCGAGCGACTAGAAGCAAGGCGAAGTAAAGCCCAACTAAGAGGAGAAAACGGAGAGCAGCAGTCCGTTATAAATATTTTGCGCTTCGGTCGTAGCCTTCCGTGAGATCGCTCGTCCCCGTCTACTTCGCATGAATCACTGCGTTCCCTTTCGTTCGAACTGGCGACAAGGGAGGACGAATTTACGCGATACGTTGCGACCCGAGGGAAGCTTTTTATTTGGTAAAAAATAGTCCTGACGTCATCGAAAATAACACAGATGCGATATCGTAGTCAAGGAGTCCCGAATATCGCAGGGACGGTGCAATAGTTGTTATTTTTTGCACGATAGATGCTTTGCTCCTTTGTCCAATGACGAAAGAAGACGAATTTTACGAAGTGTTTCAGTGTTTTGTTCCTCTGCCAACGTTCAAACTAATAATAATCATTCAACGTTAGAATCGTGGCTACCGCACGTGACAATTACGGCCAACGATGTTTCCCTCCTGGACGAAATGTGCTTTCGCGTTGCTACTTGGTCGCGTGTCGTACGCAGACGTTAATTCGACCATGCTTAGAAAGGATTTCCCTTTGTAACACCGGACCAGAGACAGTAGACACGATTTTGTTGCGACGCACGTCGCGACTATTGCCGCTGCTCTTAGAGTGTTGCGCGTTTCCACGGTCTGTTGCGTCGTTGGACATTTTCCGGGCGCTTTCTCGACATTTTTCGGGCGTTTCCCTCTCTTTTACAGACGCCGTTCTAAAGCTGTTCTGCTTTTAAACCCACCATGCGTTATTATTATAGCCTACCTTATCGATCCTTACACTGCATCCGTGATTATAAAATACGTAAAGTCGTTGCGAAATTTCTGGAGGAAAGATGATACAAATCTGTCCGTTTTTAGGATTCTAGAAAAATGAAGATACGCTCGAGAACGTTTTCATAAAAGTCTAACTTTCAAATTTTTATTTTTAATTATCGCTTCCATAATGTACGAATAAAGGAGTCACCGATTCCATTTCAAAAGTCTGCGGGCCTCGAACGAAAGAAATGAATTCCAAAAAAATTGATAGTTAGCAAAAGATGGTTTTTCATGTATATTCAGTAATACGACGCTTACGTTTTTCAATTATTTTTTAATACTTAATTTAATTTAATTTGTTTGTCATCGTTGACGTAGATTAAGCGTTATGCAACGCGTGATACATTTCCAAACATCGCATATCGTGATTTCGTCGAACGAAATGAGCGTTTTCTTTGAATGACTTCTTCTACACGCTACTGATCAGGGTGAGAGGAGTAAACACCAAGATGTTTACTCAGTGTCGTGCATTACTATCGATGCTCATTATTATCAGCCTGCATTACGTTTAAAATTACGTTAAAATCTGAAGACGTCTGAGTTTTAAGAATTGACGAAATGTATGAAACCATCGAACGGTTCGTTCGCACTACATGGCATTACCTCCTGCGTACAACGTCTTATCGCACACCGCGGCAGACGGATTATTATTCGCTCTTTACAAAAGCTTTAAGAGCGCGCGTTGTTTCGACGTAACTATGATAATGTAAATCTCGATACAATCAGCATCGAACGAAATCCGCTTTGTTGCCGAACATCGCGCAATTTACGACCGTCTTAACACTAAACGTACCGTTTAGTATTTTCGTATACCTAATCACACTGTAAGCGATCCAGTGATCCTTTACGAAACAGACGTTGATTATTAGAAAAAATATTGTTAATTTATCGAGGGGAATAATGTACAATATACACTAATAAAAAGACTAATAAAATAGTCGAACATATATTTCTATCTTTATGAGCAATGTAAATAACGAAAATAAATTTCGAAAAGGGTCATTTGATCTCGCTTGGTACGTTTAGCGTTAACTTCGATACGTTCAGTTCGTGCTTCGTGCGAACGCGCATAAAATCGAGTCTCCGCTGGATCTGATCTGAGAGGCTTCAAGTGACTCGCGGAACAGAAGTAGAAGTAGAAGGAGAAGAACGTGAGAGCAGAAGATGAAGAAGTAGAAACGGGAGGATGATGCAAGGAGGATGCAAGATTTCCACGGTCGAAGAGAAGCTGCCGAGAAATGACGAGCGTCGTAAATTCAAAAGCGTAAAGTCGTGAGTGCGTTAGGAACGACGCGTTGCCGTCGTTCTTTTCGTCGTGATAAATTCATCGTAGGCAACACGTCGTAAGAACGCTCTTACGTGCCTCGAGAAGAGTTCAACGATTCTCGTCTTTCGTAGCTCTACGATTTTTGAGCAAATTTAGCTTTCGAGAGCTAAGCCGAGAAACGTGAAACGACACGAAACCTTGACCCGCGACTTAAAATTCCGCTGGCGTCGACTTGGAACTCGCAGCTCACTCCAATGTGCAACGAGGGATGCAAACTTATTATTGATCGGACGAACCAAAAGAGCGAAGCTCGTTTTCATTTCCAAGACGAGCGACGTTATCGATATAGTTTAACATCGATTCTCGTTCTTCTGCTGAGTTTTAATCAGTCGCGACTCAAAATTTGAATGCTCGCAACTTGGAACACGCGAACGAAGAGAGGGAAAAGGTTCCCACGTCGTTCGCGTTTTCTTCCTCCGCTTCGATCCGTGAACGGCTCGATATCGAAAACAATGGAAAAGAAAATCGACGCTCGCAGCGAGAAAGACGCGACGTCATCGTCTGGTCTGCCGATTTCAAAATGACGCGCAGCATTGTGGACGTTTTTCGTCGTTGAAGTCGCTAATTTGGCGCTGATTCGAACTCGAAAAAAGCCGAAACTGGAAACGGCTGAGGCTGGGACACGACAATGAAAAAAAGAGGGACAGTGATGATGAGAAACGAGTGAGGAAGGGGAGGGGGTTGTATCTCGTCGTCGCACTCCTTTCTGTTTTGTCTATCCAGGAGGGTTGCTTTTCAAAAGTCTCGTTTTACCGGGCAACGGGCGAAACCTCGAGCAAGAGGTAATGGATAGTTCTTGTCAAAAGGTGGGTGGCGGTCAGGCGAGGCTGCGTGCATTTTTCTGCGTACTTTTCGCCGTGTTCTTCGGTCTTTTGCTCTCGTTGCCGCAGCTCTTTTTTTTTACTAAATTCGGTTGATTAAGAGTTAAGATGGATGTTTGGCCGAAGAGTTAGGCCATTACGTTCGTGTGCGTTTGGTCTTTACCTCGAAAAACGAGTCCATATTGCCTCTCTGATCTCAACGATCACCGACTGGATACTCCAGCAAGATTTGACATCTAACTATCAGGGTCGTAAATTTGTAGTTAATAATAATTTGTATACAAATTTATCCCAAATTTCATCCTTGACGACCCGATATTTTGTATCCTCGACATGGCAGTTCTTCGTTAATTCCTCGGTGGAAGCGGGAACATGGAGCAGAATCGGGTGGAAAGGGCGTAATGTCAGTCGTATACCCGATAAATGCCCTTGCCGTGTTTCCTCCCTCTTTCTCTCGCTCATCCCCTTCTTGGTGGAGGCTATCGATTGGGAGCGTTGGAACGCAAGGGCAACTCGTTGGAAAGGGGGTGGAGCACGAGGTAGGATTGAGAATTAATCCAAAGACTGACGCTAGGCCTCCCACGCGACTCCACTCCACTCCATTCCTCTGGGGTTCTTTTAACCCTGGTCAAGTCTGAGTCTGCTTTCGTCGTATTATCCGAGACCGAGAGTGAGATGATAAATAGAGAGTCGAGCAGACGCACAGCCAGAGAGGGCAGAGCAAAAGCAGACGGAAAAGGAGAGCCGAGTCGCGTCGAGCGACTGAAAGAGCGGGGAGGAGCATGACTTCTGACGTTATATGAAAAATCGTTGTTAGAGGGTCGCGCGTACCTGCCATTGTTCCGGTCAAGGATTATTTATTTACGAGCACCGAGGGATTTGGTTAATCCTTTTGATGCCGTGTACGTGTCTGCCTCGTCCTGTCCTACAACTGTTGCCCTGATAGGGATCAACGAAGAGGGCGGAGGAGTTGGGCGAGGATTGGTCGAACATTTTACCGGATGGTACACGAGTTCTTGGGATTTGCTCGATTGGGTATCTCGATCAGGCTTCGAGATTATGCTCTTTTAACGACTCTACCCTTTTTTCGCTATCGTAAGATAAGTAAAACGTTTATAACTGATGTTATTAATATTTGTTACTAATACAGATTGCAACGGTCAACAATCGTTTTCTCAAGTAAATGTTTTATGAATTTCGCTATTTTTTATATATACCGAACGAACCGTCGAACGAATGAGGGTTTTCTTGACCTACACCGTTTTAGGATTTCAAATCTTTAACGGAGGGTTTAGCAACAACGCAAAGATCACGTTGGAGTTGTAACAAACTTTTTCACGGATATATCTTAGTTTACCGTATTAGCCATTATTGTTACACCCAGGTGTTCATCAGTCAGCACGTTCGACTGACATCCATATCTTCACGATAACCATCGAGTTAGCTCGCCTTCAAGGAAAGAACGTCGGTGTCATCTCTACCAAACTCACCTCCAGGTGGTACTGTGCTCGTACGAGACATTGGTCGACTACCCAGAGTCAAGACTCCATCGAAGCAAAAAAAAATCTGACAACCGTTCTGATTACCTGTCCGAAGCGAGTAAAACTCTCGTCTCGTTCAGGCGCGGCGCCTTCTCCTGTCGAAGGTGACCTTCGAGCCGCGACGATCCACGCGAACGATTTAACGCGCCGCGACGCTCCTCGCGCCGTTAAGCGCGTGGAAAAGCCCGTTAACGAGCACGATGACGTCACGCGATAAAGTTCGCACTCGCCCGGATGCACCGTAGCCGTTCGCTTTTATCTACCGCGGATGCGTGGATTTGACGAATCTCGTGTGTTTCGCGTAAGTTGGTTCGCATCCTCTCGAACGGTGGATTTCTTGTCGAAGGAATTTTTTTTTTTATTTGATTCTTTCATCTTTGCTTAAAGGAATTTTCTTTATTCGAGATTAAAACGAATTTGAACGAGGACCGTATTGTTTATCGTCTCACACCAGCCTGCAGTTTACGATTGCGCGTGAGCCAGCTCGTGGTATCGTTGCAGGAAGGTCGAGAGTTAATTTGGTTATCGAGCGCGAATTTATCGTTATTACCAACGATACGTCGTCTAACGACGGTAGTTACGCGAATACGTTAACAAATGGATCGTTAATTAATGTATTGGTCGATAAAGGGAACGAAGGATTCTTGTGAATTCTTGTGAATTTGGCTGCTTTTTAAAATAATAAGATTTGTAATTTAGGTTTCTCAATTTGTCGAGTCGTGGTTGAAATTCGAACTTTGGTCTTCGCATTACGCGTGTGATGCTTTTTTTTTCAAATATCCATCGTTTATAAATAAATATGTATTAAAATTATATAAATTATATATATTAAAAACATATGTTATATAAACTGTAACTCATAATAATTGAATATTTTCGGAGCTTCATATGAGAGTGTATTTCGCATTACGTGTGCGCACATCCATTCATTTTGAAGCTTTTCATTCTTAACGTGATACTAAAATTGCACTATCACAGTCTTTACATGGATGTACATCTCTTACTAGCTCCTGCTCTTTCTCGAGCTGAAACTAACCTATACCATCTAATTTGATCGTATCCTACACAGTTAACACGTTAAAAAAGTCTTTATCAGTTCATGAATATCAGAACGTTTTAGAATCTATTCGTTTTACACGCATGAAATTGTTTTAGCTTTTCGATGCACCAGTACATTTACCCACCCCAAGCCACAATAACATCAACATCAACATCAACATCCGCCTAGACATCGATATCTCGTAGATAATTTCTCGATAAAAACTGCGAAACGCACCTCGACTCGCAGATTTGTTGGGTGCGCTCGACATCCTCGACTTCCTAAATGATTCGTTTCAACGCGGAACGCGTCACGTGATCGCGTCGCGCGGTATAATTGAGACAAACTACGTATTCCGCGCACGACGCATCCACCGTCTTGTAGTTCTCGTGTCCGAATGAATTTAGCTTGTTACGAAGGTACTGCGTGTCACCGACGTACGTACGAACGACGATACTCGACGCCACTGACGTATTTAGCGTATTCCAAAGAACGGCTGCGTGGGATTTTCAACGAGTCTCGTGCGTTCTTCGTACCTTTGCGTTATTTCTCTTTCTCGGTCCCTTATCGCGTGCTCGAAAATTCCATTTGTTTTTATTCGACGGAGTTTCAGAACGATTCGGAGCGATGATCGATACTGTCGAAAGTCTCCTCTACTTTCGATAAAATAATTTTTAAAGAAGATAAAACGAAGGTCAAGACTTTCCGGTTTACGACAATTCGACGCTGCTTTTATCATTCTTAAATCGAGGAGATTATATACACGCTTTCGCAGGCGCGTGATCACGACTACCCATCGAATCGATCGGTCGATAGACACTCGGTGAGAACCGAATGGAAATTCGCCGCTCGAACGGGTACATTCGCACTGGGAATATCATTTTGTCTCTAACTCGTCGTGGAGTGACGAGTCGCATTGCGCAACGCCATTCAAGTCGCAAAGGCCGATCGATTTTCGACTTGGACATCGTCCAAATTCGAGATATCGCGCAAATGGGTTTCTCCCTGTATAAGTAACGCTCTTGAATTCTCTATTTTATCGGGTAGATTTTAACCATTCATCGTTTAGATAAGAGAAGACCGGAGGCAAAATCGATTTTAGCCTCGTCGCGCTTTAAACTGTGAGGAGGAGCACCAGAAGGAAGAGGAAGAACGCCTTCGGGACAAGGACGTTTTAAATTCTCTTACGAGATTTATGCGTTTAATTATCTCGAAAAGAAGCAATATTTCTGCCATTTCTTTTCTGACGCGTCACTAGGAGTCGACAGATCGAGATAAGAATCCTCGAGGACCTCGCGAGTGCGAAAGGACTCGCAAATTGACTCGAGCTCGTTTCCAAGCAAATTCGACTTCAAAGGATAATTTAAATCGCAGAAATTCCGACGAATCTCTCATAATTGAACGCAAATGCGTCCAAAGACAGAAAGAATTTTTCTTTTTCTTCCAATACGGTTTCGATATTCTATATCGGATCAACGCGGATGATCGGATGAATTTTTGGTTCTATGTTCATTGTTATTTAACGATCGAGAAGCAAGCGAGTGGTGACGTTTTCATCGAGGAGTGAACGACGTTGCTTCTTTCTCTAACGTCGACCAAAATAATTTTCGATGTGCGAAACGGTGCCAGAAACGTAATTGACCTTGTTTCGGGGCGAACATTGACCTCGAAACCGAGCGACGATCCCAGATTCCGCCTTCTTCGACTCGGTTACGCGATCAAATGATAAATCTATCGGTATCGAACGAAGAAAATTAGAAATTTCAAACAAAAACAGTCGAATATTTGAGATAAACTATAACTCGGAAGGCATAAAATTCTATGAAAAAATACCAAGAATTTTTAATATCTGTTTATTGAGTTACGCGAAGTAGAAGATTCGATTCTTAATCTACTCTAAGGATTAAAGTACGCGAGAAATCGAATCTGAGGTACTTGTGTGAGAAACGATTGATCGTACGAGAAAGACCGTAACCCCTTACCTTTTAAGAAACTTTGCGAAGAGAAGTCGTCGTATTCGAGAGGAGCTGCGAACTCGTGGTGAATATCAACAGGAGTCGCTCGAACTTTCGATGATAAAAAGATCCGACTTACCTTAGTTTTGTTCGTCTCATTGAGTGGCGAAATCATCACGGAGGAACTGTTCAAAAACTGTACTTTCGAATTCATTTTGAACTATCCGTTAGAAATTTTTCAACGCGGTTTTCTTGAAATTGTTGTACGCGTCTGTAATTTAAATTGTGAGTATTTCGGATTAAACGTTGCTGATTTTTTAACGCTTTCTTATAAGTTACACGCGTCTATAATTTTATTAAACAGTTGTATATATATATATA
>JAITYT010000835.1:981002-1000782 GCA_025433975.1 Liostenogaster flavolineata
GAGTCGATTGATACGAAATACTCCTTAAGAATCCAATCTTGGAAATGACAAGACTGGAAGTTTGCTCGTGGTTCACCCTCTTTTCTCCCTCTCGCTCTTCCATCCCTTCATCGCGATGTCAATCCTCCGGATTAGGGTCTCGATTCTTTGGCGACACGCCTTTCAAGCCGACTATCGCGATACACGGTCGTTCGACCGAAGAAATTATATTTCTTGTTAAAATGTGGTCAGCTAAAGTTCGACTCTTTAGAAGATGATATAATATACTCGTATAAGTTTCGTAAAAACATAATTGTTTTAAAATATAATTGTTAAAAAATATAATTGCGATAAAATTCTTATTAAATGAAAGCATTCTAGACCAAAGTCGCGCTTCTGTATTTTCTTTACGAAATGAACGATTTCACTTCGTACACTTTGTGCATCGGAACAAATTTATTACTGCCGTATCTTTAAATCTATCATCAAATGCAATCACAAATTCTTAAGATATTTTCGAGAACATTCCTATGTTAATTAGGAACCTTTTCGTTCCTTTCTGTCTTACATCTTTCTTCAATGATACAATTATTATCATAATTATAATTGCTATACGTTAATGCAAATTCGTACTTCTTATTAGCAGCAAATTATAGAAAATACTGGCAAACTTGCTGGTTGAACTTTCGGAGAACATTTTTTTCTCCGTAGTCGGGAGTTCCTACCCTTTTCTTCATCTTCTTTTCTTCTGGACGCTTCTCTTGAGGAACGGTCGTGCGTTCTGTTGACTGACGGAATCGATTTCACTCAAAATATCCTCACTGCACTTTGTGCAACGTTGTACGAAACAATCAGGGTCGGTTTTATTGCAGAGCAATTTCCAACACGAGAACAGGCGTGACCATGAAACTATTTGAAACGACATCTTTAGATTTTCTTTTCGATTTCTTGATCGATTTCGAGAGATCGACTCGATGGCTTCGAGAAATCGTAATAACGAAGAGAGTAAAGTCGGTTGGTCGAAGAGCTGCGCTCGTTCGAACGATTACGGAGCGTCCGCCGTGAAATTGGTCAAAGATAAACTTCCAGGTTGAAAGTTGATCTCTGTGGAAATAAAGTCGGTAAATTTCCCCGCAGCTTCCTGCTTTTCCAACGCGTACGTCTCGAACTTTAAATGGGAAAGAGACGAGACTCGTCCTGGTGGAAAGGAGCCTCTTTGCGAGCTTTGCAAACTTTCGTGTTGACATATTTTCGCGTACTTCGCCAGCCACTTGGCGCAAGTACGTACGAACTAATTATAGCGATTTCGTGAATCCGTCTTCCTGCTGTTTCGTATTCTTGGAACTAGTCGAACTGAGGGAAAAGGAAAAACGGGTCGTTCGAAGCTGGTAAGGCGCGTCGATGGATTTTTAATGAGATCGATCGTCTTGAATCTTTACTATCTTTAAAAATAGGTATATTTGATGTAGCAAGATTAGTCGAAGGGGAGCTACTGTCGTGACTATGAGGGGTAAAAATTACATTCCTGTCGTCTTTTTAGAAGGGGCGATAAACCCCCTAAAGTGACGTCAGCTCTAAAATGGCGTATTTCGTACGTAACGAGTTTTTCATTGCAAACTGTCCTATGACTATTCGTGACTATTACAGAAATTCTTTCCTTCAATTTTCAACGTATTAGAGTAATCGGAAAATAACGTCGTTTTTGTACATATCAACATTTTTTGAATACTAATCAGTTAATTGCAAGTTGTGCAAGATATTGATTAAAAGATCATTGATAACGAGAGTAATCATGTCGTAGACTCTAAATAAAAATATATTATAAAATTACCCTCCCCTTGCCCCACCTCCAATAGAAAAACTTGAAAAACGGATACGGTTTATTCGATGACACGTCGTGTCAACGATTATCCGAGGAAAGAAGTATGCGAGGTCGAGGCCTTTGCCTCTTCTCCTTCTCTCACTTAACCCGGAGCATTTCGCACCGTGAACTTGCCGACTCTGACCACGTTACGATTCTCGTCATCGTCTTCCTCGTCGTGGTCGTGTTGCTAACTACGGTCGCACGAAGCGTCTTCCTTTTTTCTCTTTTCTTCTTTCTTTTTTCTCTTTGGCTTCGTCTCGCTTACGAACGTCGATAATTCGTCGTTTCCTCGATTTTCCTTGTTCGTTCGTGCGCTCCCGATATCGACTGGCTGCCCTTCGCGACGTCGTAATTCCTTTCGTGTTGGAAAGGTTGTACTCTTACTTATTCACTTACCGGACGCATGTAAGAAAGAGGTACAACTCCATTCGGACTGTTAGTCGGTGCAATTGTCGTGACTACGTTCGTAGGATACGTGCAATTTGCGATAATACCGTGGCCACATAGCAAATCGAGTCTGTGTAATTCGTGTTCCACTACCATTGGTGAACCTAGCAAGCTCCTACGACCGTCACGGAAATACGTATGCAATTTTGCACCCACGCAATCACCTTTTCTTCCTCGGGGTATTTTAATTTGGCTTTGGCTTAATCTGATCAATCCTCCATTCATCTAGCATATCGGTTGGTTTAATTGATTTTAAATCTCCAAGTGGAATCGATTCGTGAGTTAGGTTAAGATTTCGAAGATAGAAGTTCTATGAGGATATTCCACGTAGTTGGTTATTACGATTGCGGAATGTTCATCAGTCGGTATCGATAAACGAGAGGATAGCATCGCTTATGACCGCGAAGCACTTATCTTTTTGAGACGTTTAATTTGTATCGCGATTCGTTCTTATTGGTTTCCTTGTTTGTGGGTCGTTCTAACGAAAAGCAACCTAAAACAATTTTACGGAAGCACTTAAACACTCCAGACATTGTTTGTGTGTCGTTATGAAGAAAAGCGACCCTGATTAAAGTATCGACATCGTGCATTACCTATGCGTTCGTCGGCCAGCCGGCTGGTCGATTGGATAATGTTACGACAGGCGTATTTGTACTAGGAGCTCGTATTACGACGGCATGATCTCGTTTGTCCTAACGGTTTGCTACCGCGACATGTTAGACGGCGATGAAATTTTTATTTTGACTCGCCGCAATACGTGTTCCAATGCAAAAATCGGAAAGATTCTTGCTCGAAATGTCGAAAATCAGTTCGTTCAGGCTTAGAGGTAGTGCAGTGGGATATTTGAATCGAAAGGCAGAGTGGAAATCAACGTCTTTAGTTTTAGAGAAGCTAAACAATTTTCTCCTCGACTTTATATCGTCTAGACTCTCAGGAAGCTCAATGGCAATGATCACTCTTATTTTGAGTCTGATGTTAGCCAAATATGTCGATTGTTAGACGATGTTTTATCGATTTCCTGAAACATTTTGGGATATCGTTTTATCATTCGAGCGATCGATCACGCACCTGCTGCCAAAATGTTGCTACCGACGTTGTCGATAGACCGAAGACTTTCTCGCTCGAGGCTAATTAAGGGAGGAAGAAGCATTTCATTAATCTTCCTCGATAATTACCGCGTATTTAACCTCCGCTAATCTCCTTTGCTCTAACGATCGCCGAAAGTTTCACTATTAAGAAAATTGATTGAAAGAGTCTCGAGATAACATAAATTTGCCTCTCTTTCTGCGCGATAGAGCGTTGCCAATTTTTTTTCCAAGTTGGGTGTTTCCTAGTGGAATGTCATCGTCGTGAATTCATGATCGTCATCTCCGTATTTACTTCTACCCAAGCAACATCGTGAGTATCTTTATAAATCGATGCCTTCTCGATATGCTGAAATTGAAGATTCATTTTTCTAGAATCTCTTTGTTACGCCATATTAAGGCCCCGTCATAAAATTATCATTACCGTCTTCTTGGAAAAATGATCTATTCAACTTTTAGAATTCAAACGACAACCTCGAAGAGCAGAGCGGAAAAATATTCTTCGAACATTACGGACGATAAAAAATACACTCATAATTACTGAAAATGCAGCCCAAAACAATCACAGCAAGACTCCTCGCATAAGGTAAATGCTTGGATTTCGAGCAAGTTCAACGACAACGGGTCACGACAAGTGAGTAGACGACTTTGACAATAAACTCGACAGTCAGTCCGACCCAAGAAAGTCGGTGCACTACCCCACGACAATGGCTACGACAACGACTGAGTTCGAAGTCAGTGGCTACGCGTATAGCCATTATTCATAAATAATTTACAACGTCGAAGACGGTCACGCGATCGGCCCTCGCTATAAAAGCGAGCGAACCCTTCCCGAGGGAAATCCTTTTACTTGGGTCACGACGGTCGCCATTGCGCTATTTATCCACAAAGGACGATGTTTCGTGAATGTTCGATGGATAGCTTACATCCCCAAAAGATATTTATTATACAACAATAAGAGAAGAGTTCGACCGGATCTTACCCCTTTGCTCAACTCCCAAGTTGCAATTTCTATTGTTGCGATTAAGTTTCTCTCTCTTCGCTTTAGAGGTTTACCTCTTTTGAGATTATCGATCAGAAAGATAACTCTGGCTTTCTTTTCTGTTCAAAAAATGGTCAGCAAATATTATTTCGAAGTCGAGAAAAAGAAGTCGAAGTGATTCGGGAGAGAAACTAAGCATTTAAGTAATTGCTAAAATAGGTTATCTTTCTCACCCACATTATATTATTCTTATCGCTAAATTTTGATTATTAACAATGACTTGACTTGGCACGAAATTATCGACTTTCTTTCAGAGTCCGTATCAAACGTCGAAAATTCCGTGAAATATTTCCAAGTCGAATTTAACACACGCAAGTCGACTGAATATATGTTTTTATTTTATTTTATTTTTATTAGACGATACGTTTGTCGTTTATTTATTTGTTTTTATTGTAATTGTTCCTCGGAAGGTTTCCGGTATCTTTTACATATTTATATATTGTAGACGTTACGGGAAAATATGAATGTAGACAAGAAATTACTAATTCTTTTGTTTATAATTTTCTTTAATTATTTAAATAATAACGTAATCTTTTACGAAACAACAGCTCGTGTCAAAAAAAGAGTCAAATCATAACAGCCATTAAGCACGGCCGCATTTATATCCCACATGTTTTGCTTTGTTGCTATAAATAACAAATATTTTTTAATCGTCGAAATCATTCCTTACAATTTGTTTCCGATAGAGTGATTTGTTTTACTTCTTTAATTTTAACTTATTTTTATTTTATTTTCGTTAACAAAAAACTACAAGCATAAACAAAATTTTGTAATGTAAACAAAAAATGACATTTGATCACTGAATTTTAATAGTCAATGTTCCAAACTCAAAATAACATAAGATATATTTATTGTTGCTAACAAAATAAATAATTATAGCTATTTAAAGAAAAATGTGTTTTTACCGCGTCTGAGTTACCTATTCGCCTCGTATCTCTCGCATAGGCATTAGTAGTTTGAATGTGGTACTAAAAGGGTTAATACGCGTACGTGTTCGTGAGGTGCGACTAGAATCAACAATCACGTAAAAACGAATCGACGGTGAAAGGATTCGAATGAAGAGAACGACGATTGTACCTCGACGTAAACACGATTTAGAACGTCGTCGTCTCTTAGTCGATGATCGAACGTTGAGATGGGAGGTCAGAGAGCGCCGAACTTCCAACAATGGCGGAGTAAGGAGAGAAAACGAGAGACCGGAAAAGATGTCGTATCGAGTCGTGGGAGAAGTCGGAATACTCGAGGTCATCATCGTTGTGGCGAATGTCCCTGAAAAACAAATTGCGCCTCCAACCTGAATCGGCCAGCACGCAACTTGATCCGATTCGCAGTCGACGACGTCTCTTTTCTCACTCGTGAAGGATCATGGCCTTTTCAGGACTAATTGGAATCCACCTCGGCCAACTTCATAGTGGTTGTTCATATTTTTTATGACACATTTTCGAATACTCTCCACTTGTAGATACTTCACAGTTTTCTTCATTTTTCTTCGTGAAATACGTTTTTATGTTGCTTGGTGCTTACACTTCAGAACTTTGATACTTTGCAGTTAGATATTTCTGTACAGAGTGTTGAATTAATTCAAAAATTTGATAAAACTAACAACGACGGCTTCCTTCTCAGACAAACTTTTCTGGATTAATTGGAGTCCATCTCGACCAACTTCATTTTTGACACGTGTACTTTAACACTTTGATATTTTAGAGTTAGGTGTTTCTGTAAAAAGTGCTGAGCCGATTCTATAGCTCGATTTGTCTCGACCTTTTTTATTCATTAAAAACTGTCGACTTAATTTACATTCCAGATTTCAACGATCACGCAAATCGATCGAAATGTTACCTTTATCTCACATTTTAACTTTGTCATTTTCGAAGAGATCGAAGCCTGCGATTCGAAATTGGAATTCGATTTATTTTGACACGAGCAAAGTTGATTCGACGAACATGCGAAGCGTCGATGAGAAAGGGTCGTGCCGCTGTGGAATAATTCGATCGAGGTGCTCGAGTTCAGCGACGGTACCGTGTTACAGTGAGTTACGGACGGTCGTGTGTAAAATATACTTTCACCGAGGATAGAAGGTGAATGGAGTCCGCTCGGTCGTCGATCGAACGAGATTCGAACGAGAGAATTCGGCTCTCTATCCGCGTCCTTCTTTTCAAGATAATCTATAATACTTTGCGATTCATACAATTTTTCTCAAAATTCTTGGAATATTTTTTGTTGAAAAATATCGTTTTTATTCGAGGATACTGGAATCGAGTAATAAATAAATAGATATGAAAATATAATTAGAAAACGAAAAAAGGTCTTTTAGAGTGCGTCGACAGGTAAATTCCATTTTTCACGATCTTGGAAATTTGTTTAGAACGAAGTAAAATCTGAAATCGAGTATTAATTAAATTTTTAACTTGCAGACCGAACGTTTTATTATGTCACAGTTTATATTAGAAATTTCGTCGAATTTTAGATGGAAATTCGTTGCAGTTCGATATATTTAACTAAATATATAGAACATTTTCAAGGTCGACTCTAGTGATTTTCTTTTCATTTAAAAAAACATTACGCAAGATACACGCAATTGTTCCATAAGAGACAATGTATTTTATTTCTCTTTCGTATGCGGGTCTCATAAATATCAAAGTGATTCTTCTAAGAAAATTGTTAGGACGCCTACGTGATTAGTAACTTATTTGCTCCTTTATCATTCGAAAGCAATGAAAAAACGTCGAGAGATGAGATATCGTTCGACGGTACACCTCAACATAATCTAGTGGGAATAACTTTACGCGTACGACGAATAATTTTCTATTCCGACGTGTCGCTCAATAAATTTAACAGCTTTAATAGCGCAATGTGTTTCCTTAGAATTTACGGAGACGTGTGGAATGATTTTACGTGTACACCGCGATCGTAGGACATTTCGAGTGTTCCCTCGTTGGTGAATTATTGCAGTACGAATCGTTTGTTTTATCCTGTCGTCTCGTAAATTCCACCATTTGGTGAAGCATCGCTGTTACGTGGATCAGGAATCGGAATATCATTACATGGAAAGCAAACGAACTCATTGTATTGACAAAGAGCACGTTGCTTTTATTAAGAATAATCAAAGCCAATTATTCCCACATTCATTATGATAATAGGGACTGTATTTTTGTTGAAATAAGTAAAACACGAACACCATGTTCTTTTGTTATTTTATTTATTTTTTTTTACAATTTGTTTCTCACGCAAGTAATCGACAAATGTCCAGCAGAGAGGTTGAAATGATTTCGGCTGACCTCCTGCAATCTGAGACGTGTCGAATTTTTACCGAACTACAGAAAGTGTAAGAAGGTGCAAATTTACAGAATGCAAAATAACATCGTATTATTGATTTGCGAACTCAGGGCATAGATGATATTTTACGAGGGTAACAACCCGTAACTATCTAGATGGAGGCCCGCGAATTCGAAGGAGTTAACGGGAATCTCCAGACCTAATCCCTATGGATTATAATACTGTCGGTCCTCCGCTCGTACGATTATAAACTAACTCGGCAGAAGTTTATGGCGAGTGCGGCTTTTAACTCAGTAAGGACCCAATTTTTGTAATGATACTTAGATAATGCACGTTATAATAATATAATATTGTACACCATTGTTATTATTATTATTATTATATTATTGCAATTATACGGAATAGAAAAATAGTATTGCTAAGCAAGAATTGTTGCAAATTTGTTATTTATTTGCGAAAGGTGCCATGTCCAGAATGGACAAGCAGAAACCGAATTTCTCGGTTTTATTCGTAAGGAAACAAAACAGGCCAATGCAATAAAACATTGAATTTGAAGTATTTATAGTGGGAAAATTAAACACGCACAATTAATAAGAATACATCGTTTACTTATATCACGCGTGATCGTGTTGCTTAATTTTAATTTGCTTTTACACTTTTAAAATTAGTAAGCAACTAGATCGAGTTTTTCAAACGCATTGTTAAGGATCTGAACATTATGATATCTTCAAAGGCTCGTTAAAATCAAAGTCGACGAGTCGAAGTCCTTCCCTTGTTAGTCTCCTCGCCGATCCGTAGAGGTTGCATCTGTGAAACGAAAAACTTTTAAATGGCGCGACGTTGAAGGGAAAAGTTCTCTAGGACTGCAACGATATTAAAAGTTTTATTCGTTAATTCGGTAGTTTTATTCTCTGGTTTTTTTAACGATGAGTTTATTATATCCAGGCGAGCTAAATCAGAAGTTTGATTAATTTCGTTACACTTTCGACAGAAGTGGTATCTTTAATTTTTACGAAAAATTGAAATAAATTCACGTTATCTTCATGGCACGAGGTGTATGAAATTTATAAATCGTAAATAGCGCGCCTTGAATTCAGTTGGTATTTCTTCATTTTATAGTAACTTTCGCCACCAATTGAATTTAGTATGATCTTTCTAGGATGGAATTAGTCTCATATCGGATTAGAATCAAGAAGTTCATGAAAAACATACAATGATTAATGCTCATTCTTTGTATTAAAAATTGAGTTTTATTTTGCATTTTAAAAATCAAAATTATTTTCTTGCCAACCAAGTAACGACTCTCTGAAGATAAAATAAAAAAATGTTCACCTTCGTTTCCGTTAATCGTGGATCGTCTAACAATTAAAACGTGGTCATAATTTCGACTTAAGAAAGGAACATAAATTTTAACGCTCGTATATCTTCGCGTAACATTATCGATCTTCGAGTTACGAGGCGGTTTTTATATTTCAATCCTTGACGTCCATCGCGTCCAATGCTACGATCGCAATATTTTTATAGACGTTTCAAACGAGAGACGTTCGAGTTTCGTTACATTTTGATCCCTTGGAAGGCATCTCGGCATCGAACCCCTCTCTCGTCTTCCTCCGCCTTATAATTAGACGTCCCTTGAACGTTTTAGAGTCCTCACCTCTGACATTTCTCTCGGCCCCGACTCCTTCATAGTTGAATAATTAGAACAGGTATATCTTAGGGTCTAACACCGTCTTATTCTTAAACTTTTCCTTTTCTCGACTTTTTTCGTTCGTACGTTATTAAACCAATATAAAAAAAATATTGAATTATATTCTATGCGCATAAAATAAATTCATATAAAATATATCGAATAAAATATTTCGACTTTTCAAAAGTGTTTTCAGGCCAGATTATTCATTCATCGACTCTATTATTACGAATTTATTCACGTATCCGCTTCTCCTCTTCCATTCTCGATAGTAGATCGAAACTTTCGTCGGATTTATTCCTTCGCGATTTACGTTCGTACGAAATTCGTTTGGTGCTTGAATTTTTGCCCGTTGCAAAAGGCAATGCGTCAGGATAGCGCAATAAACCGGGCGCACCCCACCTATCGAGTGGCGTCGTTCGTTATCGACGTTGCCATTATAGCAACTTTTTGTTCGCATCGGGTATTAATCGTTACATTACGGGCGAACGAATTTAATCCTTTTGATAACACGATGATGTACGGATAAAACGGAAGCCGATTGCAACGAGAGAACAGCCACGTAGCGATTCGTTTATTTGCGCGCTCACTATTTTGCCGGATGTTTAACCACCCTATTCCAGTGATTGTCTTGCCGTAATATAATATTCTCCATACGTTTTTGCGCATTTATCTCCAAACAATTAATCGATTTGCCACGAAATGTGTACGTATTTCGTGGACTTCATTTTCTTAATGAAAATGCCAATGCTCGAGTGCATTTATGTGGCTAGATAAATGTAAGATCGACGAGAAAGGACGAAGAAGCTGTCCTAAAATTTCTAAGTCGATCTAGAGATTTGTAAACGTTTGAAATGTAATTAATTTATACTTATTTTAATATTTTTCAGCATCATCGCAATTTCTTACGAATATCAGATCAAATCAACAGATTATTGTATCGATAGTACAGTCTAGACAAAATGCCTACCAATGAAACATTTTATTTTTTGCACGACGATCGATTAATGATAGAAAAAGATAATTAAAGAACGTTTCCTTAACTTTTTGTTATCTGATCGCCATCTTTTTTTTTAGTAGAAAGAAGCGTCATATCGAATGAGTTATCAAACGGAGACAATCGACTAGTCGTTGACTGTATTTATTATTCGACAATGCTATAGAAGCGATTGCAAGGTGTCTGCGTGAATCTGTAAAGGTGAGGCGTGTAAAGTGCATTTCCCCCCTGTGCATTCTCTTCGATTTAATGTCGACCGAATCGTAGTCCACTCGAAACTAAATTACGTATCTAGTTTACTTTCGATCGCGGTCAAACCTGCGGTCTTGCTTCTATAACTTTGGATTGCATCGGACTTATAGAGTTGCGTTTTGCGGACGACGTGGCGCCGCGCTCCCCGCAGCGCGCCTTGCGAATCGCACCTCGCCTTCAATTTCGTCAGTGAAGCGAAATGCGATTTACACGCGTTACAATGGATGCGACCAGGGAATATTCCGAGGATATAGGAATGGATCGAGAACAATATTCGTTCTTGGTCTTTTCGATTCCGTGGAGATTCATCAATCATCGCCTGCGGCTAGCAGAACTTCTGTAAAGGACATTTATAGTCCTTTTCGTCATAACGTAGACGCCTAGCTTCAGTCGATAAATGTTTAAGATGAACAGTCAACAGTTTGGAATTTTGCATTTTTTGCAGCCATTCTTCCGGGTTTGTAGTTTGGTCCATTTTTCTTCATACTCTTCATGTCTGTGAAATGAACGGAACGATCATTCTGAAACTGTTATTTGGCTATTGGAAAACTCCAAGTATTGATTAACACGCGATGCCAAATGAACTAACTCAATTTTTTTTTATGGAAGTTCAAAAGCTCGATTCAGTCTCTTTTAGACTCGTACGTCCGTAAAAGGTGACTTCGTAATTCTTTTTAAGGGCAACACTGAACGGAGGATTCTATTATGGCCGTCAAACTTTCAGTTACGTAAGATCAAGCTGGCACTTGAATCAGCCTGGAAGTTTCTTGGAAAAAATCGATTCCTTTCACTGCTGTCAAAGGAAGTGGAAATTAAGTCGCTCATCGTTCGTCATAATGAGCAGTTTCGCTTTGAACGGTTTCCATTCTTTGGAACAGATCGCGCTTAAGACCTTCGATAAGCTCACTCACTTCGGTGCTCTCTCCACCGAGCGAACCAGGCGAGCGAAGTTTCCTTCAAATTTACACGTTATATTTTTCCGGTTAATCAGTGGCTCGTGAAAATGTACCTTGTTTCAAGCTGGAAATGTTATTAAAAATGTATCTCTCGGGACAACTGTTTTACGACCGTGAGTTTGGCTACCTTACAGAACCGACTGCCGTGCCAGAGTACAGTTCACGCATGGGCTATGAAGTTTGTCCCTTAGGCTTAAATTATTTCAGTTTATAAATAATTAGATTTAGAACGACGTAGAATTACTACGACTATAAACAACGCTTGTTATCAATGTATACCCAATTCTGTTTTTACACGATTTTGATTTAACACGAATTAGAAATTAGTATTGATTATAGAAAATGCACTCGGCCATCCGGTCTTAGAACATGCAAACGTGTATATTTTGTTTTCCGTCGCCTAACACTATGTCTTTTATGCGACCGTTAGATCAAGTTATAATTGCGACATTTAAAACATACTACGTAAAGCGAACATTTCAATACGTTTTGGACAAATTAAACGATGCAACGGAAACAGTCGTTGATGTGTAGAAGAAGTTTTCAATTAGGGATTGTATCGATCAAGTCGAATTAGCGTGGCTGAATTAAGACCATCAACTTTCAATGCATGCACGTGCAATCCTTATGAAACAAAATGTTTAAGATTCTAACATAAAAACTCACGGTATATCCTACTATTTTTGTTGATTTCTTAGGACTGGAACCAATCTTTTATTCTTGGATAGATGCAATATATTTTTACATGATTTTTTTTTAACCTACCTATCATGTAAAAGCAGAATCAAGTGTTGATTTTGAAAGGGTAAATGCGCTCATACCTAGAAAACTTGTAGGCTATATCTACCTGGTGAGCGACCCAAAATGATTGGAAACTCGTAAAATCGTGGAGTCGTACACGTGGAAGTGTCCTTATCGAGCGACACGCGCCTTCGCAGGCACGTTGTCGCGTGAGGTTTCGAAAGTTGGAACGATAGCTCCTCGATAAGTGCAATCGTCGCGTCGCAACGCGTCTCCTGTCGCTCGGAGTACGCGTAAGACGCGTGGGAGTACTTATCGAGCGTTACGACGCCGTGGATCGAACGATATGCTCGTCGTTATCATTGCGTCGCGTTGCGTGGTGTCGCGCCTCTCCTCCAGCCGATACACGAGTTGAACGATCTGTTTTTCCGCTTCGTGAGCGCGCCTCGTTATCGCGATGCTCCGCGAAGATTTACGAGAAAACGATGAAAACGATGTCGTCTCCAGCCAGTAATCGAGTTTTACCGAGGTAGGTCGTGGATATCAATGAATTTCCGAAGACTTGTGTACGTATGTATATGGATGGGTGTATACGTTATCACATGCTTGGAATCGTGAGGAATGCTAGGAAGCAGGGGAAGCTCGAGATTTCTGATTTTTCTATTTCTCTTCTCGCGTATTTGTTGTTGTTGGCCCAGCCAACATCAACGTTAATGCGTACGCCGTACAAGTTGTAATTTAGAAGAGGTGTTTTCTTTCGGTCGAAAATACTGTGATACTTATCATAGATTTTATATCATAGATTTGCGAGAATGTGCAACAAAATCAGATTTGTTTTTTTATGATTATTTTACTCTTATTGGAAATCGCGTGTTCATTCGATGTATCGTGCTGTTATAGTTCATATGGATGGGTATAAACTCGAGCCAAATCCGCAGTCTCGAACGACATGATTCCACTCTTTCATATTGAAAGAATGATTGCAAAACTTTTTATCGAATACGAGGATCAGCTTCGAAGTTGGGAAAAAATGAATCTCTTCTTTCCTTCCTTTGTTTTGTTTTACTTTGCTTTTGAGGGGGGTGGGAGACGAGAGGTCCTTTACATTACACGTTCTTAAATAACTTTGCCAGCAATTAGGCAAAGTCTTCATCACGGTTACCAATAAAAAGTTACCGACGATTTCTACGAAGGGTTCTTATCACGACTTTTGCGACGCGAATCGGCTAGAGCTGCCTCGAGTGCTCGAGAGAGTTGGCTACTTCGCTCATTGAAAGTTCCTTCCGGTATGCTTGACCCTATTGGCGATGCTTCGTCATACACTTGCAGGGGATCTACGAATCTTCGAGGTTCGTTCGCTCCATCGACACGCCACCTTGATCGTTTCCATGCGATTAGCTCCTGTAAAGAGTCACTAGAAGAGAATTTAGGTCAATTCCAACCACCTTTGTGACTGATAACCAAATGAAAGGAGGAGAGAACGAGAGTATAATGGAGCAACGGCTCGAGTTTCGCCCATTCACTACCAATGGGCTTATCGTCTTCAAGACTGTTTCGTCTTGAATATTTGCAATGCCTAGATTTCAACAAGTTTCAAACGACTCCATAATTCTTCAGCCTGAATCTTTACTTCCATCGCTTTTCCAATCAATTTCGACCAAATATTTCCTTTCTCATAATTTGGCCTAGTTTCGTAATCTTTCCTCTCTCAAATTCATGAACGCCAAATTATGCAAAAAAAAATGAGTACGTGCTGATCAATCGATTCTTTTCGGTGTGAAAACTCGGGATTTGTTCAGTCCAGGCGCGTGAAATAACTAGTACAATACGTGTTTAGAGTCCCAGGTAACAAGAAGCAAACCCTTAGCCTCTGATACTCACTTTGGATGACCTCCAACGCCTCTTGGGTAACACGAAAGAAAATGGAGACAATTTTCGGTAGTTCCTTCCAAACGAACTCGTCAGAACTCGATGTTACTCCACACTCGTCAATCAAAGCGACCAATGTGTAACACCTCACACCTCCAGTGCGATCTCAACAGTCTCCGGACTGCCTTAGATTCTGTGGGTCGTTTCTGCGAGATCTTCCATCTCAAACAATGTTGGTCTCTATAGTGTACGAATCTCTACGTTCATTCGCCTCCGTATTCTCGTCGACGACGAAAAGTTCGAGGCGTTAAACGTGCCAAGGGTTAATCGCTTCTGATTGATCAATAAGATGGATAATTGAGAGCAACCGAGTGACGCCGCTTCGAACTCGCGCTCAAGGATGTTCTCGTATACAATGTTCCGTATTGTTCGGCAATTCCTCGTTTATCACTAGAGGAACTCTCTTCTATGGCGGTCTACCGACGCTCGTATTTACTTGACGAGAACAATATAAATAGTTGAAGGCGATAATAGATGAGGTAAAGTGACTTTTATCTCTTTTTTCATTTTTTTTATCGATCCCGTGCATTTTGCGCTTGCTCGTGATTAATAACTCGTTCCTATTTATGTCGGATTATACGTTTGATTTTTAGAAATCATATTTTGTTGGCTAAAATGTATGTTTACGCTGTATTTACGCGATATCTGGACGTTTCTTTAACGACGTAAACTCGTATTGTTCTACGAATTGCAAAATTAACTACTACCGGCTACTACAAATTGTCGATTATCGAAGGACTCATCCAATCTTCTCCACATATTGTTTATCTATTTTCTACCTATATTTTCCACATTTATATCGATATGTTTCTTAATTCGATACGAAGCAGCGTTTGGTCGTCATACCATTTTTTTTCATTTTTTCCAGCGCGTTGACGACTGCCACCGAATAAAAAACGTGACGATGTCCTCTTGCAGCACGCCAACTCCGTCGAGAGAAGCATTGCCACCTCAATGTCCAATTACTCGAAAACAATGAGAAACACGTCGCGTTGAGACTTTTTCTTTCTTTCTCTACCGGCTTTCGTCCTTCTTTTTAAGCCGGAGTCCGTTTTGCCCGCGGTTGAATAATTCCACAATTTTGGCGGACGAGGAGACGACGTTCGCGCATTTTTAATTCGTCTCCTTTTCCTTTCTCGTTTTCTCTCTTTCTCTCTCTCTTCTTTTGCCCTTTGCGGAGCTTCCTGCTTCTTGGAGGCGGCGTGCACGTAAAAGCACGTCCACGACGAGGGCTTCGTTGGCCTCCGGCCATCAGCAGTTTCCGTGACCCTCGATTTCAACCCCTTTTCGCTGTAAAGCGGGTCGTCTGCCACCCTCCTCCCCCTCGTCCTTATTTTGACCCTTCTCCGCCACCTGCCTCTCGTCTTCGCGCGGTTCTCTGTTTTGTTTAAACCCTTTACCTCGATTCCTCGTGGCCTGCTCCTCGTATCGATCCTCCAGCTTTTCAAGCAGCAAGCAGGAGAATATCAGCCGTCCGGATCGAAGACATTTTAGATATTTTTGCGGTGGTAGTCCGCAACCCTTCCGAAACGCCTATTAAGAGGGACTAAGAATTTTTACTCTAAGATTATTTTACGGATTTAGGAATTTTAGAAGTTGGACGTTGACCCTTGTCTCGCTCTGCTTCATTCTTCTTTCTTTTTTTCTTTTTCAGTCTTCCAATTAAAAGTTGCTAGGTTGGAATCGAGATAAGATGCCACTGGCAAGAATGACGATTACGAAGAAATAAAAGAAGACGTATCTCCGTTTTGTCCGTCGAAGGGACAGCGTCTTCTTGCAAAGTTCCCGTCAGTTCCAGGCAACTCGGACAACCGAGGGAGATACGAAGTTTCGTTCGAGGAACTTCTTTGAGTGGTGATAAAAGTGGTAGGGGATAAAGTTGGAAGATTTATCGTTCGCTCTAATCTCTTCGTTGAAAGATAAATTCCCTGGTACTTTCGTTGTATTTTCGAGAGTTTTGGCAAAAGGATGCAAAGTAATCGACGATACACGCCTCTATCTATTCGAATCGAACTACAGTCATGTCGACTCGCGGTAGCATTTCATCAAAATCACGAGTTCGAACTCGAATGGATCGTTCAGAAGCGCGGTAGTAACTGGGCTTTTTATCGTCTTCCCAAGAGTCCTTTTTTTGCTCGAAGAAATTTGGCGAAGGACATAGTCGTACACTCGACTCTTCTGTAGATCTATCTCCAGATCGTTGGCTGTCTAACCACGTTTCTAGATCGATCTTACGCCCCTTCCACCGCTCAGGAAAGTTTTAACAAACCTCTGCAAGAGGAGTCATGCCTTTGGTCTTGGTTGGTTGCTTCGTTCGCCACTAACGACTGGACTGACCTGGGCTAGACTTGGATGAACTAGTGCTGTGCTGCCTTCTCTCGATTCTACCACAAAAAAAACAAAGTAAAATTTCCTCTTTCCCGATTTTATTTTTTCTCTGCTCCTTTTTCTACTTTCCGTCCTCCATCTACCTTATTTGCCTCTCTTCCTTTCGTCCCTTGCCCGCGTTTATCCTTCTTCCTCCCGCTTGTATGCTCTTCCTCTAGTCCTCATTTTTCCTTCCTGTAATGAAAACTGGAGAAAAGTATCGGACGCTTCCTTGGGAATTCATTAAGATACTTGGAGAACGTTGCCCCGAACCTTATCCTGCCTTCGAAGGCGAACGCCTTCCTCTCGCTTCCTTCTTACCTGTCTACATCATGAAATCAGTAATTATACGATATCCTGCTTTGTTTATTTATCTAACTAGTCTCTTTCTTTCCCCCTTGGATCTTCGAATTCTGAATTCGTTCATTCGCCCAAGACTTTAAAGAGGATGGCAACTTCAAGGAGCGGAATTCTGCGCGAGCGATTGAAAAAATAAGTTCCATTAGATGCTAGGCTAATTTAGGCGACCAATAGAATTTTATCTCTGTGATATCTGTCAATAGTGAAAGAGATCGCAATTATAAAAACTTGCCTGGACTAAGTTACGCAAGATTTACTCGGCCTTGATCACACGGAAATTCTCTTTCAGCTTGGTCTATCGGTCGTATGGCTCCCAGTCGAGGCGGATAAACCGTTCGATGTTCAGAGTTTACCTTTCCTCGGGGAAATTTCTGAACTTGCGGCGTTATTATGTGGACACGGGTATCTTCTACCTTGGAATCGTTCTAATTGACGTTGAGGCTCTTCGCTTCTTACATTTTCGACGTCGTCGTGTCTATCGTTTCACCAGCATTCCCCTGGTGTTTGGATACCCGTATCTTCCTTGGAATACGTATAAAGCAAACTCAAGCTCTTCCCAACTCAGCTAATTTCAATCGTATTTTTTCCCTTGGTTCTGCTGTCGAACTTGATTCGACAAACATCGATGGAGTGTTGACAGAGCCAATTTTAGCTCTACGTGGATCAGTTGTCGGTTGTAGGGCTCTCTTACTTTTTTCTTCATTAGAGAAAGGCGTAGTTGATCCTAGATGACTCATTCAACATCCTTCGTTCTTTCGAGTGTCGTAAATATTTGGTGACTTGAGTGAGTGTAGAACGATAGATGCAGTTGGTAGGTAACGCGATCATGAAATGCATTTTCAATCGTGTCACATTCAATCTCAGCCGGTAGAGCGAACCTATCGAGATCCAAACCAGACGTGACAAACTAGCTACGTGCACGCTCTCGTAATTTGCGATTTAATTTCAACCTAAAGGAAGTACGTTTTTTTTAAAAAGATGAAAAACACTTTGAATATGCTTGCGTCATGCTAAAAAGGTTATAGGTAGACAGGGCGAGAGTAAGAAGTACGATCAAACAGGTATTGCATCGATCGTTCGTAGTGTACGGTTTTCGTACAATGGCACGAAATATAAAGGTTTAAATCAGGCAATTTGAATATATTACCAAGAAATTTATGATATTACGTTCAACGATTTCTTCCCCATTTGTGGCCAAATACAAATTTTTTAGTTCGTAAATTTTTTGATTGAAATCGATATAAATTGGAAAAAATTTAACTCGTCATCCGAAGTAAATAAATTTTAAATTTTCGCATCAGAAATTGGACAGTCGAACCGACGATGCTAAGGAGACGAGTTAGGAATTTTTCTGTAGCTTTCGTAATAGTATCAAGTCGTGTTAAAAGAGTTTAAAAATTTGGCAAAATTCTTTACGATGTATCAAGAGATCGTTTATTCGATGGTAACGATTGTACAATCACGTTACTTAACCGCTTCGCTGCGCGATGAGATTCGCCCGATTTGTAAACAGAGAACGTATCTCATCGAACGTTACGCGCGCTTTATGGATACGAGTCACGTTTCGGCGGAGTTAATGTCCCTCGTAAAGGGTTAGCGTTTTTATTTTCCTCGAATACCTAGGCGTGGAAGAGGCGTCGGGGAACACCATCCGACACGCTGCTTTTACGACTCTTTTATTCGTAAGCGCCATCGAGGAACGAGATTTAAGGCGTCACGTTTCCCTTTGTTCAACGGAAAACTTTACATTGTACAAAGTTACGATAATATCGAGGAGAACCTTTTCTCCTTGTCTTTCTGCTCTTGTTCGAGACCCCCTTTCCTCTCTCTGTCTCTCTCAGGTAGTCCTTCTCTGGCTCCAAAACGATTCGGTAATTTACTAACGACGAAATCTTCGTGTTAATTGACGTTAAATTGATCGTTATCTTATTGGAATTGTTCGTTCCTCAATTTCGAGAGAAACGAAAATTGCAATAAAATATTTCGTTCCTTAAAAACGTTTTTTTTAACGTTTCGCTTGATTCTTTGCGTCATTTTTGTCGTCTTCGAGATGTTTGAAGATGACGAGGCGATGCACGTCAAATTTTTTACGATTATCCCCGAAATCAAGAGAGCATTTAATAACGATCGTGAAAGAGAAGAACGGGGATACGAATTTCTCGTAAAAATTCTGACGTTGGATAATCCCAGGAAACGTACGGTTTATCGTCGCTTGTTTCGTCTTCGAGGCCTCGTTACGTTTTACGATTCTCGTCAGTTGCTCAACGTGACGTTTCTCTTCCGAGAGGGGAGAATACCTTGCGTATTCACGGGAGGCGAGTCGAACGATTCCATGAATGAAGGTATCGAGTGACAGGAAGCCTAGGGGTTACAAAACAGCCGATCTCGAGGTTTCGTTTGGTCAATGACGCCGATCGTTCGGTCCTCAGCGACGAAATGCAAGTCGAAGGCTTCTCTACGTGCGCATGAGCTAAAAAATCTCGACAAAAGTCGAAGCTGATGAAAGTAAGAACCTTCCTTAAAGTAGAAATCAAAGAAAAGCCAACACTTAATCGTACTTGTTCCTGTGTTTTGAAAAGTCTCGATTTTTGATCGCCTTTCAATGAATTACAACATTTCAACTAGGTGACCGAACCAAAATCAATCGGACAACCTTCAATCTCGACCCAACTGATGCAAAATCTCAGTCAAAATCGAAAGAATCTCTCTTGGGTCTTTGACGGTTCCTTTGAGCCTTTTGGGTCACTTCGCGACACGAATGAGAAGATTTAAGAGGGGCCGAATGGGGGGGGGGGGGG
>JAITYT010000835.1:1021430-1056950 GCA_025433975.1 Liostenogaster flavolineata
TTATTTTTCCTCTTTCAATATGGTGAAACTACGCGTTGTTACTAAATTCTGCGTGCAAAATTTTTCGTAATCTTTCGTATGCGTCTTAGTCACTTTCTCGTACGCGTTTAAATATAATCTATTCTTTAAGACGAAGAAATACCTGCGAATAGGTTGGAAATTCTAATTTGGCGCTTCTACGTGCCATGTCACGGACGAGCGATTCGTTTCGTCGATATCGCTACGTTTCTGCCTTCTTTCGCCTCTTCTTTTTTCCAAGTTACGCGTTCCACGCGCAACAAACCAGGTATTATCGTCTCTTTCAGAGACGCGCGATATTCGTGTCGATGAGGGGTGACTCGATATACTTTTTTATCTACTCTCTTTATTGCTTCTCCTCTCTTTTCGCTCTTCCTCTTTTTTCCCCTTTATTTCCTTCCTTCTTTTTATCAAACTTTATCGGGTTTTGCCTTTGTCGTCGGCGTGTAGAAAGACGAAGCTGTGCGCTATGATCGCGAGAGAGAGCGAGAGAGAGAGAGATAAAAAGAGAGAGCGAGACAAACAAGCACATAAGCAGGGAGAAACAATGATTCGTATCGATAAGATCGAGAATAATTCAATTTTCGACTTTTTTTTATTTACGTATTACTTCTTCTATTCCGTGGTTCACCACTCTATTCACCAATTGGACGTCCCTTTTGTGTGTGTTGGAGAGAAACGTTTATTACCTGCTTTCGATAGACAATATGTTTTGCTTCGATGTTGTCGTCGTTGTTGTCATTGGCCCGTGGCGCTGCGTCGTCGTCGACGTTGATACTCTCCGTAGTATACGTTTGGTAGGGTAAGAGACAAGTTGCGTCTAGGATACAGAGACGACGGCCGTGCGTCGATCGATTGATTTTCCACTCGTAAGAGCGACGATAATTGCAAGGTTAGTGATTTTATGTCGTTCTTTGATAGACTTTTCAATCGTTTCTTAATTGATGTTTCACGGAGCTCGTTTATTTTCTTTGAACAACTGGTGTTGGTAATATATGCTTTGTTTAGTAACACGTTTATTTTTTATCCTTTACTATTTTCGCTTCGAACAGCTTCTTAATCGACGTGTCCTTTCAGCACTGTTATCGCGTCTTTGCGTCTTCTAATAACTCGACTTGTCTGATGAAATTAGCAAGCGCATGACGTCGTTAGATAATACACGATTTTCATAAAATTATTTATTCAAATTATTTCAAATTAAGACAAATTTAACATTAGTCAATTCTAATTAATTTCTTATCTTCCCCTGTCCTTCTCAGGGTTACAATATTCCGCGATTAAATGTGTTACAAATCCTCATCAACCCTGTCCGTGAAAAATCCTTTTCGAAAACGGAAAGATGTTCATCACGAAGAAGCGATCTCTAACTAATTGTGTAGACATCGAGCGGGCGTAATTGCGCGTATTTACCTTGTAAGGAAAACAAAAGCAGTCGATTGGACCCGTGTCGTGGAAGAATATCTGTGGTATTGACGCAAAGTAAACACGTATGTCGCGTCTAACGGTTGATATTCGCGTTAGATAACAATATGGGACGACCTAGGTTTGATATTCGCGTAGCAGGACTGTCGATACCGACGCCTTCCTCTTCGATGCGTCGTGGATGGCCACGCGTGGTTAGAAACGCTATCAAAATGGTGGCGGCCACGTTGGTACCTGTAGTTTACGAGCATGGCTTGTATTCGAAGATTCGAAGAGTGACACAAAATGTCGGCGGTTTCGCCAATAAAATGGCTTCTCTGCTTGAAATTAACCGGTTCTGCTTGCAATATGAAATCTAAGCAATCTGAAACCTGTTTTTTTTTTTCGAAGAAACGATTGATAATGTTTTTAACACATTGCGAATCGCAACGTATGAAATAAAAATAACAGGAACTTGAAATCCTTGTTAGAAACGCTTTATGTCTTTTGCGTCTGTGTTTATCTCGTGCAACATTTTTCCTCTTATTTTTAGATCCCTTTCCATTCGTTCTTTACAACATTCAACATTGTTCTTCAAACAGATTTTCGAGCGTCGGCTTAAAACGTGACTCGTATTTCTACCTTGTCCTCTATCATTTTTCCCGTTTATTCGTACGTTCGTCAATTTCTCGCGTCGTCGAATGGCTGAAAGGTATTCGACAATGCGATGCCCGTTCTCGCGTTTAAAGCGAAACTCAATTAAATCGTTTCGAAACGTCATTCCGCTCTCGGAATTTGGCAGCTCGCGTCGCCTACCCGTTTCACGATTCTAATCGGTTTTAGAGGCGAGAGATGACATCGCGTCGAATGCGTCGCGTTCGGTCGAGACGCAGTCACGTTGCTTGCAATCAACCTTCCTTGTAAATTGCACCGAATTGCGCTTTTGAAATTCTCTTCTTCATCCTTTTCACGAGCTCCTTGATTTTATCAATGTAACTTATTTTGCCTTCACCATTGCTCGCTGAAAAGTTTTAGTCGATACTTTTTAGACCGACCACGAGAAACTTTAAGAGTTTTGTGAGATATTGTAACAGTGATTGGAAATTAGAGCGACATTTCTTCGGTTTATGTGCTAATATCTCTCTTAAAATTCTTTCGCGATATTTTTGTTACTTTTTACGAGATTACAATTTCGAAAAACGTAGCGTCTCGTTAGATGATGCGTAAACATCTAAAAGCGCAACATGTTAAAAGTGTCGAATCTCGTGGAATTCATCGTCAACCTCATCGTTGACATTCTCCAGCAAAAATAGCAGAAGTAAAGTGTATTTTTGCTTAAATTACGGGTATTAATTTCATTCTAACCCACTTCTCTTTCTTTTTCTTTCAGACAATAAGACGAGAAACGATAGAGACGTCGCCTGACCACAGCCTGTAAGTAGAAAACGTCGTAATCTCTTTCCTTCGCCTATCGTGCATCAGTCGTATCAATACTCGCCACTCGAGTTTGAATATTGACTGCAAGCTGTCGAGAAACTCGATGTCTTCGAAACACGGTCTTAATAATCGAACGAACTGGTTGAAGCGATTCGAGATCGCGGTTAGCAACTCGTTATCTTGCTACCAAACGATACCTCTTGCCATCTCTTACTATCTCTTGATCTTGGTTTTAAAGGTACGAAGATATAGAGAGTCGCGTGTTCTAAAGGCTAGCTTTCGTATTTTAGGCAATCTGTACATCGATTGAATGGAAATGTCTTTATTAAAAGATCGCGAAAGCGTCGAACTCTGCACGAACCGCGCTTAAACTCGTCGTCTTGCTATCTTTTGAGCTTGGTCCTGAAGGTACGAAAATAAAAAAAGTCGTTCGTTTTCCGAGGTTTGACTTTCGCTTTTTAAGCGATTTTTACATCGATCGAATGGAAATGTCTCCATTGGACTCGGCTCGAACCGCGCTTAAACTTATCGTCTTGTTCGCATCGACCAAGAATGTTTGACCAATTAATTATTTATTCTAATCGTCCTCGTCGAGCTTTATTGCCGTAACTGCGTGTAATTCCTTTGGAAAACGAGTGTCCACCACGAGATAGAATCATTATTGCCGCTTGTTAAAGATAAACTTGCAAAAGTCTTTCGTACCACTCTCTATGGCGCACGTGAGATTTCTTCTTTCCTTGTCTTTTTTTTCTCTATTGAAAGCTAGGAAGCTAACAGTCACCTCAAGAATCATCGACATTTTTCGCGTAGTCGTGCGAAACGTTAGGCCCACGCGTTTGTTCAGATTGTTTCAGGTGTAACAGCGCGTCTGTCGATGACACGTGCTGAATTTTCGTTCGAATGTCGAAATTTGTCGTGGCTTTGACTAGTTTTAAAAGGTCAGTGGAATAACGTGACTCAGAGATGATATAATAAGTCCCGTGTTCTTTAATGGTCCATCTTGAATTTTCGTTCTAAATTATGCCGAGAACGTGTCGACGTTACGCGTGAGAAATTTTGTCGTGGGTTTGACAAATTTTAGGAGGTCAATAGGGTAACATTGATCAAAAACGACCTGGTAAGTAGATTGCGTGTTCATCGATGGTCCGTACTAAACTTTTATTCGTCAAATCGATTGCTTCTTTCTCTCTAAGTCGATGTTAACAATGTTACACATAGAACGATGTGACGAACTTTAAAAGGTTAATAGGGAAATAGACCAATCTCGATTCGAAGAAATCGAGTGTCTTCAACGAGTCGAGTCAGTAATTTTTACTGTATTCGATTCGAATGACGCGACGAATGCAATTTTGCTGGATTGGAGGAATCCTTAATGGATGTCACGAAATCAAATGCCACGCGAAAATGTTGCACGATCCGCAACTTATTTTTCTTGTATTTTTAAACATATCAATCGATGTATCTCCTTCAGATCCGACATCTTTTCCAATTCATTACGTTCGAAGGGGGACAAAATCAAGCATCGCTGCTACATTTCGGTGGATTAAAGGAGAAGGTAGGATCGTTTCCTCTTGAGATTCGACCGAACCGCGTCAGGTATCGAAAGAAACGGTGGCCTCGATTTCGATTCGTTCTTGCGTTCAATTTGAAATTAGAGTCAACGTGATGTTTCTTCGAGAAATACGTCCTTAAAATGAAACATCGTTGCTAGGTGTTTTTTTTTTTTACATCAAATACTTTTTCGAACGATGCGAATTTCTATACGAAATTATTTTCCAAGGACTTCGCAAAGACGAGCGTGCGAACAACATCGACGAGATAATTTTATTCAATTTTATTTCGAGCTAGAAATGACATTCACGAAATTTACATGTAACATCGGCAGCTTCTTTTTCACTTTTTTCTTTTACATCTTACGTACAAGATGTAAAAAATTGTTCCGGCAGAAAATTTATTTACGGAATACATTGCCGAGATAAGCGTATGAACAATACGGCGAGGTAATTTTATTCAATTTTATTTCGAGCGAGAAATCACGTTGACGAAATTTACAAGTAACATCGGCAGCCTCCTCATTTTTTCCTCTCACGTTTTACGTACATGGACCGATCCGTAAGGATATTCACGACGAGACCGCGGTGAAATTTATTCGAACGAATCGCTTTTAACTCCTTTCCGTTTTAAAAGCGTCGTATCGTCCGCATTCGAACTCGGGATTTACAATTACGATACTCGACGTCAATGTAAACGCCAGCAACGCCTTCGAATCGTAAATGACTCGAATACGATTAAACTCATCCTTCCTTCTCCTCTCTTCCTTGTTTCTCCCTCTTCCATCTTCTTCTCGTACATGCAACACGGCCACGAATAATATTCGAGGATAAGAATATTCAACGACTCGGGATCCGTATCGAGAACCGCGACGCGACGCCTGTATCATCGCCAAAGAAAAGTTTGAAAGGAGATTATGCGGGATCTCCATACGAATTCGCATAAAAATAGCTCGTTGGTAGGAGAGGCTGCTCGATTGGCAGTCGATAAGGAGGCAGTCGAAGCTCGTAGACGATGCTCCCGCCTGGTACCAAGCCGATTTTCATTGGTCGACACGAACTCGGTTATAAGTAGTTTTTTTTAACGAGTTCGCCACGTCTTCGATCTTGGCTGGACGAATACAGTACGAAGAAAACGAAAGAAAGACGACGATGGAAGAGAAAAGACGAAGGCGGAGTCGTGAAAGGCTCAGACGAAAACTGTCCACAGTTTCTGGAACCTTTCCTAGCTCCTATCGGTCGTTCAGCCGTTTTATCACATCACGTTCCTGGCTTCGAATTTTTCTTTCGTTAACGCCACCAGGAAGTTCGATCGAGCTCGTGACAGGAATTCCCTTTTTTTTTCACAACATTGACTTTTCTCCCCTTGGATTTTCCTTTCTTCTTTTTTTGTTCTTTCAAGATCGTCGGATATCGAGGATCAGTCCTCCTCTTCCGACTAAAATTTCTCTTTGGCCGTGTTCCTTCGTCGAATCGTGCCCCACTAAGGCATCCTTTCTGGATTGGTCTCCTTGGAGACCAATATTCGAGATATTCACGAATTTGGACTTTTTATCGTTCGAACTTCACGAGTCGTACCATTGATTTTGATCTCAGATACGATCGTACGAGTCAACCGTGCAACGTTCTTCCAGGACTCGGATAGCGTTGCACCTTGTAGATTACAGGTGGGAAATTTATCCAAGAATTTATCTAATTCGAGACGAGAATTTTCTAGGTACGAAACGTAGAGGAAAGGCACAGAGGAGTGGACCGCGTACGCAATGATGAGCGCACTGTCGATACGTTGACATTAATTGAACTCCGGGTCTTCTCTGGCTTTCAAGCAGGAAGCAATTAAGCGGCGTACATGATATTGTAGATAGATCGAAAGCAATTTTCATGATTTAACGGATAATCGAGCTAATGGGTAATTACACTGCGATAAGAGATAATAACGCGACTCGCACGATGAGAGGGCCACGCTGAAAAGGAGAGTAGCGATTCTCTATCTTTCTCTCTCCATCTTTTTTCGATAAATTCTTTCGCCTCTTCCTCCGATTTTTTTGCAAAGGTTTCGCGAAGCGTGAGTCGATGTCAGGAACGTTCCAATTTTATCTTGTTACTTCCAATTTCCGTTTAGCAGATAAGCTCGTTTAATCTTACGATGAATCTTCTTTACTTTTTTATTTCTTTCTAAAATTTAAAATTCTATTTTATCGATTGCTTACCGATAAGGCTTTAGTTGTATCATTTCTCAGTTCTCCTTCATTTTACGATGAAATTTTGATAATTTGGTAAGATAAATAATTTAAATTGCAAAAAAAAGATGGGAAAGAGTTTTGTTCGAGAGCAATGATACAGAAAACGATGAGTGCAGAAGTCTTATTAGTTGGTTTAATTCTCCAATTTCGAATATCGTAATGGGGAGCGTGTTACGCGTACCTTGGAGTACATAAAGCTAATTGAGATCCGCGGATACGTTTCATCGCGTTTGTACAAAGTAATAAAGTTCCAGCGATACGTTTCGCGAGAGGCGTGCCGATTTCGAGCGTGACGATGTGTCGCAAGTGTCGTTTGAAAGAAAAAACGTATACGACGATGACAATGCGTATCACGTATGGCGAATCGTATCACGTGATCGCGTGAATTTGCTAAAGCAACGAGAATCGGAATTTGAGCGGATGGCGTGATCCGACTAAAACATGAATATTACTTTGAACTTATCTTGTTCAGCGCGAGGTTCGATAAAAAGACTTCGAATATTGCGGGTGTTTTAACTAGGTCGAGATTGTGTCAACGTTTCGGTTTATCAGTCAGGTGACCGATAAGACGGTAAAACTCTGTTACGCGATATTATTACGCGAAGACATTTCGTAGTCGTCTAAGAATAAATTATTCGACATTATTTGGATCATTTTATAGCCTCGTAGAACGCGTTTAGCACTCTGCAATGTCACAGCATCGAATTTATACGTTGTATCATCCATATAACAATTTATTTAATCGGAATTAAATCGTAATTCAAATCAAATTTAATCGAGTTTAATTAATTTTTAATATCTAAATTAACATGTTGACCGTCACGTCAAATTCGCATATTTTAATCAAGGCACGAAAACACACGAAAGTATTTTCATTATTTCAAGCGGGTTATGACAAAATAATAATAAATATGATTATATAAGATCACGTGTTTATGCACATAGATCGTTTATCGTGCTGATTGTCATTCAATTATAACAATTATAAATATTCTAGGCTCTCCGGTAACTGACGACCTCCGTCCGATGAACATAACAATACGCGATAAATCATGTGTGAACGTAGCGGTCAACGTGTTAAACGATTCATTTTTGCTAGGTTTTCTCTCATCACCATCGCTGGCAACGCTCAGCGAATCGAGGCTGATAGTATCTGCGGCCACGTCGATCTCATGATTCGTGACTTTCCGCAGGACTCTATAGGAGCTGTCTAACGACATCGTCCGAAGGTTACTGGATTTTCCCAACGTTGCGACATTGCCGGCTTGCCAACGTTAGGCGCGTTGTCCCGCACGTACGTGGTTCTAACGAGCGACGATGTCTTCTTCAAGTTGTCTCTTCTCGATCGACGAACGTACCAAGGAACAAAAGTCGGGTCGTTTAATGAACGCTTGAAATTAAAGTCAGACAGGAAGAAATCGAGTTATTGGCCATCGTCGTTCTTTTCGTTGTTCTCGTCGACCAGGATAATGACGTCGTCGCTATTCGTCGATAGTTGCGTTCTTCCTTCTTCCTCTCTCTCCGAGAAAGAAAAATAGAGATAGAGGTCTAGGTCTTCTTTACTTCTCTCCTCTCTTGCCTGCCTTTCTCTTTGGTTGAACGCCAGCTTGTTATCGACTCTGCGGTTGGCTTCGTGATACAGTCAAACGACACTGCACTTCTAATAATTTTCAGTGATTCGTTACGATCGATATTAGACATGGAATGTTGAAAGAAAGATGGAGCAAGGTGAAAGATCTTAGGATTTCCAAAGAAATTTTTAGGAATTTTATCCAAGTTAAACTTAAACTCGAAGTCACGGTATTTCATATTAAATCCTTTTACAATTTCTGTTTTTTTCTAGTCGACTGAAAGGTGTCTAGGCTGACGAAGTCGTGATCACTCGAATCACACGACTGCAAATATCAATTTACGCTTCCATTGATGGCTGTGGTTTGCTTTGAGAACTCTCCTTCTCGGCAAGCTCTCATTCTTGCGAACGACTGACGTTCACGCCGACATCCTCCGGGCTACGTAGCTCAAGTGTTTACCTTTAATCGTTCTGAAAATTCCTCTTTGACTTTCGCTCTTCGTCTTTTCGTCCTTAACCTTCCTTCAAAGATCTCTAGCTTCCTTTTGGCTATCCCTTCCACTCAACGTGGATCGATGGTTTACTTTCGTTCCCATTCTACTCTTCCTACCGTTTTGCTCAATATCCAAGTTGGTCATCATCCAAAAATATTCCAATTCGTGATGCTAGACTTTGAAGGATATCCCCACTATTCAATTCGACTACCCTACTCTATAGTTTTTAATTGATTTGTCGAAGAAAATCGTGGGGAATGAGTAACGACTAGCACGAAGTCTATGCTGGAATTGGTAATGTGGAAGGTATGGACCAGACGACCTTACTCTACAGTATCTGATCTACTCGTTAAAGAAAACTGTTGAGAACAAAAATCGGGAATTTCGACCTACCGTTAAAAGACGATCTTAACCGTCGATCAGCTTCTCGTTGGACATCGTTGACCGAAAACGTGATTGTTGCCGACGTCGTGGACGATCGAGTTCGCGTAGGTGATAGAAAAGGTGGTGGCTGGATGCTGGTAACGTAAACGCGCCCCCACGTAACCAGCAAATCGTTGCGTTTCTCTCGATGTCCTTGGACACGCGACTGTCTGCCCGCCGCAATGCGACGAGCGACGCGCGTCGAGTCGAGAGTGCAGCTGCACCCGTGGGAAGAAGGGATGAAGAGCGTACAGGGCGAAAGAACGGACGATCCACGGCATTGGTCGTAATCACGCGGGGCCAGAGGAAGAAGAGCACGCCGCGACGTGACGAGATCGGTTACCCTAACCTAACCCAACCCAACCTAACTCGGTTCGACTCAGCCTAACCTACCGTAACCTAACCTAACCTAGCCTAACCTGACTCATCTCGTTTCTTCTCGCAGTTCGAATGAAATCGGAATTTGCACGTCACTGGCCAGTCTCGTGACTCATCGATTTGTACCAGTATTCTAGAAAGAAACTAAGGAGGCTGGGATGATCGTTCTTTCTCAAAATTTCGATTTTACTCCTTCCGCGTGGCTTCCTCGTATTTTTCGAGTCTTAAAGATTCAAACCAGTTTATGGTCATATCATATTCGGTTTATATCATATTCGTGTTTACATAACTACGTGTCGAAACGTTCTTTTCACCATGCCGTCTGCCTCTTGCAAACAATCATTTTTCTCTCCGACATTTTCTTCCATCGACAATAAAGTAGTCTAGCTATTCGGTTGCCTGCTTTTATATGAACCACCCTGTATGTACGGGCAGTATCGCGTTTGGTGCTCACAATGCGTTCGAACTAGTGGTGCTTGAATCAATTTATCTATAACTCTCTCTTTCTCCCTTCCCCCTTCATCCTTTTGATCAACCTTTCACGACTCCATTCTTCCGTCTCCTTTCTAGTCTGCGCTTCTAGATTCGCGCCCATGTTCACGAGGATTACCCCTCCTCGCGCTCTACCCCTAGCTAGCACCCTAACTTCTGGCTCCTTTCTATCGATGTCTCCCCTCCCTTCTCTCTTCTCCCTTCCCCACTGTTTTAACGAGACTACAAGGGCTCACGATGGCGAAAAGGGGGAAAGTAGTTAGGGAGGGGGCGTTTACACACGATAATACCCCATCGACGAGTCTCCTCGCGGAGAGAGACGACGAGATATGCTCTTTGAATATTCCACCCACGCTATGCAATCTATATATCGACGACGCACCACGATCGATATCCCATTGTGTGCGTGTGCGTGTGCGTGTGCAAGGGGGGCGGCATTCATTCGCGTGGAATGAGAGAAAGAAAGTGAGTGCAAGACTGCGAGACTGCGATGTGGGGAACCAGAAGGGCAACGTTCCTTCCTTCCTTGTGTCTCTGTTTCCGATGGGTTCTTCATTGAATTTGGATTTTGGGTCGGGCTCTTCGAATTTTCTCGAGTATCTTAAGGGCTGCTGTCATCGAGGAAACGTGTCGCAGCGCTCGTTAAATGCGTTCTTCTCTTCAATATAGGTATGTAGTTATGCTCCTGCCCGATCGAGCGTTAATTCCGCCCTAACTGATGAAGGTGTGATGTCTTTTTGTTTGATATAACGAGTTTCACGTTTGATTCTTTTGGGCAAACGAAGATCATTAGTTCCTTCTTCTTTGGAGAACTCTGGTCGAGAAGCTTCTGTTGTTCGGACTAGATTCTTCTTTAGGAGAAGCATCGTAACTGGTGAAACTGGGATCTGTGGGTGATCGAATGTTCAATTTTGAACGATTCATAGATATTTATTCTTTCCTGGATGATCTTTCGATCTTTGTCACCCTACAGGTTGACATATTTTCAAAGTAAGGATTAGATGTTGAGTAATGTATCGACTGATAATTAAGACGGTTGATTCGAATATATTTCGACCTTTTCCCTGATATCTTACTCGCGCTGATCTAGCAAATTCTGACGCGGCTGAGTTATCTCGCTCTCTGTGTTGCCTTTGTTTAATAACATAGTCCGAATGTTTTCGAAATATGAGTGTTCCTCGCACTCTGTTGCAAAGCAGCATTCGTAAACCGGAGCAGAAAAACTTTTGATCAACGAGGAGGGTTCTGAATAAATTCGGTCATGGAAGGTTTTAAATAGTTGCCCGCGAAGAATATAACGGTACGAAATGCAAGCGTATATAGAAATTGTAAAGTGTCTTTATTATCAAATCCTTGTACGAAAAGGAAGATGGTTCGTCCTTCGAGCGCTTTTGCAATCGATATTGAAATTATAAGAAACCATCAGAGTTAATTTTCTCTCGGTAAAAGTTGTGGGAGGAAGGCATCGATCGTGGGAGTAATTTAGATAAAAATTATTCGTTCGCGCGAGTTCTCAAGGAAGAGCGAATTATCTCGTTAATCAAGAATTCTCCCGTTAATTAGTCTGTCTCCTCGTCGATCTTTTGACGCTGCAAGATGCAAGCGACGTTGACAATCTTAATAGCGCGTAGTCCGGAAGCAACGAATGTCGTGTTAAGCATTCACATTTGCATTCTAAATTTTCATCGTCTATGACAACGTTGTTAATTATTTAATGGAGGAAAATTGTAAAGCGGATAGGGATCGTTGCGTTCAACGTGGAAATTGCGGTTTTCTCGTCGTTATAGTCACGTGTCGCGCTAAATGCTCGTGCCAATATTTTTCGAGGAATTTTCATCCACTCCGCTCACAAAACGAGGAAAATATAATATAATATTATAACGCGTTCTTAATTCTTAAATAGGTCGATCAACCGCGACGAAATTCCATCGATGCACCGCAGGAAAAATTCGTTTTCGTTGTTCCAGCCATGAACACGTAACACGACACTATACGACACGCGTACCAAAAACGGTACACGCTCTAAAGTTTGATAAATCTATGGAAAATGTTTATTTTTTCCTCTTTTTGAATGATAAATTAGCGAATTTTTTTTATTAATTGCAAATATTTGAAAAACGAAATGCATGATACACCGATGGAATAAATGTAGTACATTTTCAACAAATTTAAAAGTAATAAAAGAACTGGCATTGCAGAATTGAAACAGCTTGGCGTAGGAACGAGTCGAAACGTGTACCGTAGGCGGTACACGTGCCAGAGAACAGGTAAATTTACCACCTCAGTCGCGATAATTCCATCAAAATGCCATCGATCACGTTTCTCTTATGTGAAATAATAATTTGTCGAATAAATTCGTGAAAGCGCTTTAAATATTATCGGTCGTTCACCTACGTGCTCTGTTCAATGATTTCACGCGTATTTACGTGTTTAAATCAAACCCTGCCATTTATAAAACCTGTCTTCAGCAATTTAATTCTTTCGATTTTAATCGTTTCATAAATTCGTACTCATCAGTTGTTCCTTTCTAACACTTTCGTGTTTTATTCGTTTCTTCATCGACCTTCTTGAATTTCGTCATGTCGATTCCGATTTACCTGTTCATCGGATGTTTTGGATTGCTCAATTACGCGTCTTTCGTGTTGACTTTCCCAACGATTTTTCATTACACTTTGCTACGACTTATAAATACATAGACTCTAGCTAAAATTGACTCCACGAATTGACGCATAATTCTTTGTTCCTTTATTAAATGCGTGACACTTGATCGATTATTCGCGGCTACCGTGACAAACAATTCGTTCCTTATCACTCGGAATTCATTTGCAATGACGAAGGCGTCAACAAAGACGACGATATCCTTCGAAATACAATCGAGCGACCCCCCACGCGATATAACACGGAATTTATTATTCGTTGCTTAAACTCGCAGCCTTTCACATAAAAGCGATAGGATGCGTTGCTTCCGTGTCCGAATATTAGTGGGACGTAGCCTCGACCCGAATGTGATATTTGTCATTGTTCATGTCGATAACGACGACGTTGTACCTCGACGGTATCACCGTCGTTACGAAATCGACGCAGGTGAAGTCGTCGTGCATTTTCCTCCAAGAATATCGTATTTTATCTTGGTTTGTGTTTGAACCTCTTTGACCGTTCTTGGACAATTTCTATTCGTGATACATTCACCCATTTTCAGGCTAACTCACCATTAGATATATCTCGTGATACATGGTTCTACGTATCGAGGAAAATAATGTTATCTCGGTCAGATACGGATGGACATTCTGTTGGCATTGATTCTGACTTTGCTATCTTTTCTTTCGTTCATTTTTGTTCCGTTCTTTATCGATTAAAAAATCCAGCAAGAAAAATGTATTTGTCGTTCGTTTCGATATTTTCTTCAGTTTATGTTCAAGAATATGTACGCATAAATAGAACGTAGATAAAGAAAATTAAAGTATAGTGCGAAATTTTCGTCACTTTTTTTCGATTAGACGATGCATAATTTGCAAAGTACACTAATATTTTAAGATAATACTTTAAATGACGTTAAATTGTGTCCGATATAGATTGATTGAATTGTAGAGTAATTTGAAACATTTTAACATTTTTTACGCATGCTGTAACGCGCGCTCGTATAAATTTAACGACACGTCAGCGATCAATTTTACAATTTAACGATTACTCAAACGTCGTTGAATTTCGCGATCGTTCGATGAATACGTTCGAACCGATAGTCACGTGTCAGTCGCCATTTTGATATGGATTTCGGTTTTCCGTTATTTCAAACGAGCGTATCTACGATCTAACTTATGCATTTGCATGCGTAAATGCTACTCGTACGTAATATTTGGGAGTGTAAGTCCGCAGTTAGAACGCGGCAAAAGATAAAATACGCTCATATCCCAAGAAGAAGAAGAGGAAGAAGGAAATAACAAAGGCAAATGGAAGGAAAACCGCCTCCTGCTGTGAAAAGCCGAGTGGAGGAGGGTATCGGATGGTCGACGAAACCGTGGCTTCCTGTAATTCCTAGGAAGTTGTAACGAGTTATAAATGTCAGACGCGTGCCTTTAATATCACCATAATGGCTCGGGTGTAATGGCTCGCCTTGGCACTTACCATGGCTTGGGACGATTCTTCGGCCCGATGATGGCGCTTTAAACCTTTTCCCCTTTCTCCGCTTCGTTCCCCACATCAGACCTAGGCGCTGCTCCTGCACCGATCTTTCTCGTGCAACCTTGCGAAATCCCGTCGACAGACAAGCATACGAGGCAGCCATTTTTCCTCGTTGGCTGGTGTCGCGCTGTTTTTGAGGTTAGATGTGTATTGCACGAATTAACTGCGTGAATTCGTTCTTCACGAAGTCGATGACTTGAGTTGACTTGAAAGAGAATTTGATTGCGTCTCGTTAAAAATCAACAGTATCACGTAACGATTTCTCACGTTTTTATTATGGATGCTGCGGTCTTATTATTGAACGTCACGACTTATCAAAAACGACGCCATTAGATTTCCTTTTTCGAGATATCATGGGGTTTTTAACACGGGATGTCGCCTCGTACTAGCGGCGAAACAGGAAGGGATTCGCGTATATCCTGTAAGGGTTGAGACATCTTTTCCTATATACGCGGCCTCCAGGCGCGCATGTGTGCGTACGTATATCGCAGCTGCTCTCGCCTCTGCATTGTCTCAACGGAAACGAATGCTTCTCCGTCGCAGGAGTTATCTGTCTGCTCTCGTGGTTTAGGGGATGATCCTCGAAGGGATGAGGAGCGTCTGGAAGCTCTAGGCGATACGCCTGCTGCGTATGCAGAATCGTCTCATCCGTGTTTCGTATTTTCTTTAACGAAATATCGTTTAGTGGCCTACAAAAAATTAGCTTTCCGAACCTTGCCGATGAATTCCTTCGTGATAACGAAATTCGCTGAATTTGCTATACATTTGTTTGGTATGGATTTTACGGCTATTTTTATTCCTTCATAGCAGTTTAATCTTCGTGATCCCGCAACAATGAGAAGTGACGTTGAAAAAATAAATAAATTTGGAAATAATTGACATTAAAAAATTAATGTAGTAGTTTGGATGTGAAAACCTATTCGCCTATTTAATCTAACACAAACAGATTAAACAAATCTTATTTTCAACATTATTATTTTCAATTAGTTTTCCACTTTTATAGATCTTTCAATTACCACTTGCTGTTTTCTCACCTTCGATGCAACATTCCACAGGAAATAAAAAGATCATCAACAGCTCAGTCCTCGAAGCTAGATTACGACGAATGATACTTCGAATTCAATCAAGATACCGTCAACCGACAGCAAAATCGAATCTCTGATTCGACGGTCATCTTCTCGCCTTATCATAGGCGGACTTATCATCGACTTTTACGAGAAGCTCACAGACAGGCGCGAATATTCTTTGCTTTATTTTCTCAATGCGATACGCCTGGTGTCCCTTCGTGGTTTCCTGGTGGGGCTCGTGGCGCATCGTTCAGGGTCAGACGCTATCTCTTTGCGATGATAAAGTATCAAAGCGTGGATCGCGCGGTTTTGCAGTCATAGCAAACGTTACGCGACAGGAAGAGACGTTTGTCCTAACGGCGGACGATGTTGAAAGGCACACGACAATTAGCGACAATTGTCGGGCGACACGCGACAACGATATGTCGTGATAACGTCCGGCGCGTCACGTTTAATTCGTACGGTTACGCGGGATTACGTTTGCGCAAGGAGATACGGGAGAACCTTCCGTAAAAAAATTGAAGACCACCTAAGCGCGTATTGTGTCCATGATCGATTGGACACTCTGCTGTATCGTCTGATCATTCGTCATCGTTTTATCATCGTACGGTGATATTCACTAATGGTGCTTGGTGACATGTTTTTTATCATGATCAAAGAGTGGAAACTTAAGCAACGAAGAAAAGACAAAATTGTTAGGTTCGACAAGTAAATATTTGACTGTGACTTCATTCAGATATGAGAATATAACGAAGAAGAAACAATGTTAGGGTCGATAGGTGGTCCGATATCAGTGTGTTCAGTATCATATAATAATAATTATTTTTATATTGTTATTAATTTGTATCGTACATTAGAAGAATCATAATTTACAGTTCTTGAAGAATGCTTCAATGTTTAGAAAGTGATTATATTATGATCGATGGCCGAGAAACAATACCTCGAAAGCCTCGTTCTTGAAGCTCGCATATCGCGTAAATTAATGCAAAATAAAGAGTAAGTATCACGATTAGCGAGAGAACAAAAGGGAAACGAGAAGGACAAGCAGCGCGTTATCGAGCAAACACGTTATTACAATTTAAACTCATCGATACATTTTAAAGCGATATCTTTTATCTCGACATGCAAGGGCTGCTCCATTTTAATAAATACACGCAGAGCGTCGCGCACGAAGGCCAATTAAAAATATACAATGGAAATAAAGGAATTGAGTTTTTCAACGCCTGTATTTTTTCACTCGCATTTGTGGAAAAATTCAATACCATTTCGTGCGACCGATGAATACTACGAAACTCCACCTATTCGAATTAAAAATAAAAGGAAACATGGTACGGAGGCGCGTATTTTTCTTCGTGTTACCGCGTCCGCGTAACATCAGCGCGACTCGTCGACCCGATGGTTATCCTTTTACAACCGTTTGCGTTTCATGTCGCGTGCATCGCGAAATAACGCGTATCGGTGGTACGTAATCGACCGACTGACCGACCGACTCCACTGAAATAATACGAGTGTCTCGTCGCATCAGCAACGCTCTCAAGTCGATCGGAAATGTAGGTCGTGCTTTTCACCTAGCCAGACGTTTATCGGTCCGACGGTGATGATGGCAGAACCGAAGCAATTGATGAAGGATCAACGTCAAGATTCTCTGTTCACCGTTGGAACACGACAAACAGTACAAACCGTCGTTCTTTTCTCTTTGATCGACCTTGCTCGACGTTTCCGTCTTTTGAAAGATTGCTTTAGGTTCTAGGATTCTACGACGATCTAGCAAAGTGATTTTTCCTTGGAATACGTTCAATTTTTCGAGTGTTGCAATCTTGTGATCCGAATGGATTTTTTCTACTTTTTGGTTCTTTGCAACAATTTCTTTATTACTCGGTATATGTTTAGCTTCTGATGATTGGTACTGATGATTTCCCCTCGAATTTCTGACATTCACGCAGGAAATTTTGAATTAAAGTTAAAGCCAGACTTTATAGGTAGGGCGATAGGTGCGGGATTATCGAAGGTTTTCGAGGAAGATCGAGTGAATTGGTCTCTGCAAAACTGGAGAAAAAGAGCAGAAAGGTTCTTTTCACGTCTCCCGGCAATCGACGGAGATTTCGCGATATCGGCAGAACGTGAGAAAAAGAAGGAAAAGGGTAAAGGGCGAAACGGAGAAGGCAAAGAAGAAGGAGAAAAGGGGAAAAGAAGTGTCGTAGTAGACGTTGGCCATTCCCCATCGATTTCCTTTCTTTTGGAGCGGTTCCCTACGTGTTTTCCCTTCGAAATGCATTTGTGTCGTCGTCGGATTCCCGGGGAACTTCCATTCGATGACTCGATTAAATTTCCGGTAGGAAGCGCCGTCGAGAACGAAAAAAAAAACCAAATAAAAAAGAGCAAGTAGAGAGAAAGGAACGAGAGAAGATTCGATCTGTTTCTCGCCCTTGATGCGTTTTCCGTTGGAGCGCGAAAGAAATTTAACCCTTGCTCGAGCTCTGAATGAAAAAGTCGGACTTTTTTCTTGACTCGTCCATCAACGATGTCAATGACGAGACGATTTGTCTCGGTTACGAAAATTCAATACCTCCGAGAACAATTCGTTTATCGTACATTGATCGAATGTTTTTAAATTTTTTGAATTTCTTCTCTTTAAAAAAAAACACGCGATAACTCGCTTGCATTTGACTCGATATTTTCCTGAGATAGAGAAAATTCCTCTTTTTTGCGAATTAATCATTTAATCGCAATTCTCCCGGTCAAAGGAAGGAGATAATATTTCACGTTTAATCGTAGAGACGGAATTATTTAATCAGCGGTATTGAGAATAACGTTCACGGGTTTCTCAGGAGAAAATACAAACAACTGATCTTGAACTCTTCGAAGACAAAGGTAATTCGATCTTTGTGAAATCAACGATAATTTTAGCGAATTCAGCCTTTTCTCCAGTGATTTCTGTAGACGGGAGAACAACGAAGCCACGGCGTCTCTCGATCATCTGGAAAAGGGGTTGGAAGACTTTTGACGTGATTTAGGGATTTCTTGGTAATGAGTTCAGGGACGATCAAATAATATCTCGACGAAATTTAATGCTAGGGTGGCAGGCTGAATGGCAATCATTAATATTTCTCCGAGGGAAGTAATTCGAATTTCTCAATTTTTGTCAACTTCATAGAGTTTCTCGAGAACCTCGTTAATTCTTCACAACTTTGTTGCTTCTTATTTCTTCTATCTCCCGATCAATCCACCTCTGATCTATATTTGATCTTTGCTCGTCTCGTGGGGGAGTTTTTCCTCCTTTGATATTTCGTTTCTGTTGGAATTATCATCAGATTCTCGGAGATTCGTTACGATGTTCTTCTGTGTTAATGCAAGCTAAGTGAACGATTGTATTGGTCGTGTTAGGCATTTCACGATCGATCGACGCTTCGCAAAAGTCGAGATTGACTCGACGATTCGTAGACACGCTACGAATTTGTTTGGAAGGCTTGGGATATTTTTACTGGAGCTTCTTGGGTTTTCCAGGGTCAAGAATGCCAAGCGAATCGATCGACGACTCGAATTGTGGCATTGGTACGCGAGGGGAGAGGGAAGAAGGACGAGGAAGGATGGAAGGAGAAATGGACGCCCTATATTAATGAACCAGAGTTATTGGAAATTCATCAGGCCGATACTGAACGGTGGTCACTATCCTCGCTCGTGCACGACGCTTCTCCAAATCATGATTCGAGTACCGAAATTGAAAATCGATTTCCATTGGCTCGCACTGTCGTCCATCGATGGTCCAATGAAGACAAAGTAAAAGCGAAAGAACGTGAGGAACGACGTCGATTCGATCGATTTCACGCGTGAAATAACAGAAATCCAAAAGGAGCTTATGCGCCTTGTTCCGATCTTACGGGTCGAGTCTCTCGAGCGAGGTGGAATTCTTTCTTCGATGCGAAAGCTCCGTTGAAATCGGCTTTCCCGTTGACTATATCGTCAGCTTACGAAGAAAAGGTCCTGCATTTAAAAATACGCAGATACGAAGTCGATGCCAATAGGTCCGTACTAGCAAACTCGAACTAGCCGTTAGCCGGCTAACGACGATTGTCGAGTTTGATTACGATTATAATTTCAGGCGTGAGCCTAAAAAACTACGATCGAATAAAAATCAAAGTTTTATTTTTTCGAGAACCAGTTCTTTAATTTTAGGTTTAAAATCTCAGGTTTTAAACGGGGCAATTTTATTTCTGTTCTTTTTTTTCCATTTAAGATCATCCCTTATTCGACTTCATCCACCAGTTGCGTTGTACTTAGGTTTGCACGTAAAAAACTTGACCAGATCTGCACACGCGGAAACGTTGAAACGCGTCCGTGTTAGTAGGTTAATGCTTAACGAGACGCAAATTTGTACGAACGAGCATGTGTGTCGTACGCGTGACCGACTCGACCTGGACACTTGGCACTGGTGACGAACTTATCGCGCATTCGTTCCCCCCTCGATCGTAGCCGACGTCAAAGAGAGCCCCAAAATCAAACGAACGAATTTTGACGCATTGATCGTATCGAACAAAAATATCCTCTGTCGAGTGTCAAGTTTTTACCCCTACCATTAGTGTTGTCACAGGCAGAAACTTTCTAAAAAATTGAATTCCTTCTTACTTTCCGGTTCATAGAAAAATTATTTTTAAAATATTTAAAGTTATTCGATTAAAAATCGGTTGTTAAGAAATTGTTGTGTTTAAAAATCTCGATCTTCCATCCTAATTATCGAGCATCGTGTGCTCGTTCGCGCAGCAGCAGAGAAAAAAGCCATTCGTACTTCTCACCCTCTCTTGCAAAAACACCATTTTGAAAGGACGAAATAATCCAGACCAAATCGCTTTCGCTGTTTCGCTTTCACCACCACGACCACCTCCTTTCACCGCTGCTTCGACTGCGAGCCGATATCACGTTAATCTTCTAATTCCAGCAATATCGTCCCACACGAGTACTTTGCGATTCATTTCGCGATATCGACGCGCTCTCCTGAAACCGCAAAATCGTCGAACACGAGTTTCGATGCCAGAGAACGAACGGAGGAGAAGTGTAGCAGCTTTCGAAGTACGGACCGACGCGTTTTCCACAGGATCGATTTTATTCGTGGCGCGTTCGTTCGCTTTAAAAGCCGCAATAATCGTAAGGGAGGTTCTTTCGCTCGCGAGCATCCCGCGAGAGAAGAGACGCGAACGTGGAACGTGGCGCTTCCGACGATATTGCCCTCCTAAGCGGCGACCCTGAAGTCTTCGACTGTAGATCGAACGACGGTGCTGGCAGCTGAGAGTAAGAACGTCGTTTTCGAAAAATTGTTCTAGGTTTCTGCTTGTCTCTCCACTTCGTCACGATCATTTTCGTTCACAATAAGGTCCAATGTTGAAGAACTGAGCCGACATTCGATCCTAACGGAAACTGGTAGGCAACTTGAGTAAAGGTGCTGCAGGTGGGAGTAAGAACGTCGTTTCCGAAAAATTGTTCTAGGTTTCTGCTTGTCTCTCCACTTCGCGACGATCATTCTGGTTTTCAATAAGGTCCGATCCTAAAAAACTGACCTGAGCTGAAAGTGAAATTGTCTTTAAATAAAATTAGTATTCGTCATTTTCTTCAAGGCAATTTTGACTCTGGACTTATGTTCAGCCAACGTCTATTTTTCTCGAAATGTTGGATAGTAACAGTGGCAATCGGATTTAATGACTATTTATTAATCGTGTTCAGTTTTTTCTGAATATTTATATTATTGTGAGAATAACAATGAACGTGTTGAGCGCAGTAGATTGGTAAAACCAATTTGGTCATTGACCACTAGTTCGATTCAGGTTTTCCTCTCGAGTGAATTCGCAAGAAGTTCGATCGAATTCGAGGCAGAAGTTTAGCTAGCTCGTAAGGGAAACTACGGAAGAACGAGTCGTTCGTACCAACAGTTAGAAACTGCGCGAAAACTTCATAGAGAGATGCATGGGGTCAGCTTATCAAAGAAATTCTCATAACTATTCGTGTGTGTCGGAAGAGAAATCTAACCAAATGAATTCGTAGATTCATTGATGATGGGAAGGTTAGGAGACGAGATTAAATAAAATCCGATGTTCTTCGGGATCACGAGAATCTTCTTATTTTAAAATCTTAGTTCCCCCAGCCAAACACTCTTCGATTGTCCAATTATCAAAAAGAATCTTCAATTATGCGTGCAGAATTCGTTTTCTTTATTAGAAAAATTTCTTCTTTCAACTCGAACAGCACTTGAAGTATCGTTAAACTATTCTATTCCATAATAGAAAAAATTTGTTTATTGCATCTTTATGGTCTCTTTTACTGATTGTCAATACGATCGACGATTAGTCGAATAATACTCGTGAACCAGTTGTCATCTTTATCGTCATGCTGTTGGAAAGCAGAGGAGACAGGAGACCATCGTTAAACCGAAAATCGGTCTGGGAATGTTTAAAATTCATTAGGCTAATCTCGAGACTGAGCGAAAACGTAGGTAACTGAATTAATTTCGATCCACGAGGACGAATTTGTGAAGTTTAATCCGACGAAGCTTTAATGCCGTTCGTTTCGACGCGGTTGACTATACCAAAGTACCCATCGACCTCCTTCTCCGACACCTTCTCTTCCTCTACCATTGCGTCTTTGCTTCTACGCACACATATGGAACTGATGCGCGCGTTACTTCGTCAGAAATCGAGAGATCGCACGTTTCTGCAGACCACAGATACCCTTTCCACTCTACAAATTGGTTTTCCGGCTTTTTAAGCCACTGCAGTCCGCCAATCGTATATAGGAAGCTTTCGCGACGACAAAAGAAAATTGACCAAGTCCGACTACGGTTCTAAAACACTTTTGGAGTGCCTTGACGTGCTAGTAGACTTATTTGTGCTAATATTGCAGGCACCAAAAGGTTATCTCTTATTTTTTCGTCCAAATTAAAACATTTTTTTATAATAAGTATTTTCAGTCAGTGTCGTAATCACTTTCATTATCAATGATCTTTTAATCAATTTCGTTTTATTCGATTATGTTCATCTTCTCTAACAGGCAACTGACGAAATCACGGCAAGGAACAACAGTTTTTATAATTCATTTGTAATTTATTTTAAGCTTGTAAATTCTAAGTCATCAATTTTAATCTCATTCTTTATATTCCAATCGATTCGAATCCACGATACACCAATAGCTGTACTTAATTCCACGGTGTAACAAAAAGAAATAACTCTATCTTCGCAGGATCTAGCACGTACTCGTTTATCTCGTAACGTCGAAGAATTACGCGCTCTTTCGAGCTGTAATCTTCCTTATTATACCGTAGCTCCATGCCGTAGGCGTCAATAAATTTTGGTCTTTCGTGGCGTTGTCTGACGGTGGTGGAACTGCCGCAATTGCTCTAGTAGATGGCGGTGGTAAACCTGGCGCTAGTAAACTATCAACGACAAAATCCTTAAATATAGGAACACGCGAGGGCTAAAGCTTGGTAAAAAAAGATGGAGAGGCGAAAAGGGCTGAACCAAGTAGGGAAAGAAAGAGATTCCTCTAGATAAGTATCTCGTTCCGCGCTCGTACGAATTCATTTGCACTCGAGAGCATGAGAGGACAGGGTTAGGCAGGGTGAAGGGTGCTTTCCGACCCATTTCGTTCGAAGGAACGCCGAGAAATATCGCCGCCTTCTTCCACGACGTTCGTCTTGACCCTCGATCGGATATCTCGTCATGAGAGTGAAAAAATAGGAGATCGAGATTGCGGGCCAAAGAGAAGGAGAAAGATGGGATATGCAAATGTTTTTATGGAAATTTGTACGGGAGAAAAAAAGAAAACGAGGAAGTCTGATAATATAAATTTTGTGGCCCATTCAAACCGTCTGTACTATAAATGCAGACGTCGAAAGCCGTGGAATAATACGAATAATGATTTTTCTAACTTCGATGAATTGCTGAAATTGACAATGACTAATAATAAGTCACGGCAAATTAAGAGAAGGTCTTTACTACAAGGCAATAATTGTTATTTAAAGTGATGATTTTTATTCATTCTCGGGCACATGATTTATAAGCAGTCTTCGAATTCCTTCTCTCGTGTAAATCCAATTAGCCTCTCTAAAACTTACTTACTTCGTCTGCACTTTCTCAATGCATTTCGCGAAGAAAATTGAATAGCGATCGTTTCTCGTTGGATGGTTCAAAGTTAAAGGCGTGACAATTCCCAAGGAAGCAGTCTAGACGCGAATATCGTTCGCTCGGTGTTTTTTGTTTTGAACAGTCGAGACACGATAAACACGAACGACGTTACTTACTTTTAGGATTCCGATCGACATTAGTAGTTTCCCGACCGTAAACGCGCTAGCACTCGTGGAACAATACGCGTAATTTCGTCGTGCTGTTTGTGCATTTCGCGTACTGAAGTGAAATGATATTTTAGTGGGTGTTTTATCGTTATCGTCGTTCGAAATGCAGGTTTCACGACAGAATCGCAAGAAAGTGTCGTCTGACGATGGATACCAATCATCAACGCAGTTTCGATATGCTGATGCATTTATGGGATACTTCCATCTAAGTAGATCTCTTAAATTGTCCTGCGTTATTGTTACGAATTAACGATTTAAACAATATCTGTTAATATAGTGCGTTGTTCGAACATTGACATTGTTTTATAAGATGACGTCTGAATTTTTGTATTTTACACGTTCGTTTAGGTCGTCAATTATGATCACTTGAAGTCAGAGGTCAACTTCATGTACGTGTCTTTACGAAGTCGTAGGATTTACAGAATAATTTCATAAAATTGAAAGTTGAAAAGAGAAAAACCGATTCGCACCGAGTTCACAAAATATACCTACGAGAACGTCGATGCAGTTGTGGTTTGATTAGCTTAGTGGACGAAATGCATTGCACGCATGCGTAATGCGAAGACTCGGGCTTCGAATCTAGCTCACTCAGCGCTCAATTTTTTTCGTGGACATTTCAATAAACACTCTTAGCTAATTCTCTCCACAGAGTCGGTTTCAAACGTAATTCGGTATTCCTTGGCACTCGATTCACCAATCGAAGAACCAATCCAACTCTCGAAGTTACTTCGAGAATGCATGGAGTTGTGTGAAACGAAAGTTGCTGGAAGTCGCAGACGAATTCTCTCGTCCTCCCAACAACGCGTCCATCGGCGACGAAATGGAGAACGCGTCCATCATACGACGTCAATCACGCATTTACGCCGTAAATTGCGCAGCGCTGCTCAACGTCGCGTGCCCTGTTTATGAAAGCGTCGGCTTTAACGCGAACCAGCCAACGCTTTACACGGCTCGTTGCTAATCGGCGCGCGTATCGCGCGCTCACCGCTTGCCTCCGACTTCCGTCGGTGTCTACGATTTGTTCCAGGCTCGTTGACAGGCATCGCCTGCTGATGTCGCTCCTGCCTCCACCCATTTGTCTCTATCGATGTTCGACCAAGTCGGTGGATGGTGCTCTCCAAAACCTGACCGATTAAGCCAGACTCTCCTCTCCTATCCCTCGTCGTTCCATCGAGCCTTTTTTCACAATGAGTCTTTTTTTCAAAAGAATAGGTTCGTTCTGGCTCGATCGACGATTTCTACCTTTTTATTCTTTCCTTTTTTTTCAAACCGGCGATTCTTGTCGATCGACGATGAAGCGAAGCCTTTTTGTTAGATTCCAAGGACGTTCGTTCGAAGTTCTCTGTTTAAAATCTCGGCTCTCTGTTAAAATTCTTTTAGCTCGATCAGTGATGGGAGATTGTATTTGTACCGATGACACATTGGGAGAGGGATTGGGATCTCATGATGAAAAAAGGAAATGAATTTTGCATGAAACGACAAGGTAGAAAGGAGAGAATCGAAAGTACTATGAATGTGGAAATGATGGTTGAACGTTCGTTTCTGCTTTGTGTTATCTAATATTCAGACTCGATTCGATTTTGGTCTGGTATTAATAATGTTTCGTCATCTTAATTAATGATACTCGATTGGTTTGCCTACTGCTTTGAATTATTAATTGTGCGGCAATTGATATGATAAATATCATTGAGAATGGTTTCAGTCACTCAAGGGATTCGTATATGTGGCTTGCTGGTTTCAAACGACCGACACGTTCTACGAAATACAAAATAGTGTCCGAGTTTCCTGGTAAACCTTCCGATATGAAGTACAAATTACTCGACATTTCCTTGTCAACAAAATTATTCTTTTCGTTTCGATGATAACAGCTTTTATATCTAGATAATCTAATCCACAATAGGAAAAATGTCAAATCTTATCTTTCGAACGACTCAGTGTCATTTGTTAGTTCTCTCAGTGCATCGAACACACCTTTCATTAACTAACTAATTGACTAGTTACTCTTACTTCGCAACTGCTTGTATCTGCAAGCATTCTTTAAGTCATTTCCGCCAAGAAACGATAGTGGAACGACGGTAGAGTTCTCGTTCATCATCGATGACGTCATCGAGTCGATCTCTCTAATCAAGACACTTTATTCTTTTTTTGCAGGCTAACAACCGCCAGGTCGTCCTGAGGGACTCGCTTTTCAACGAGGGTGATGCTCCAGGCGAGCGGAATCGACGTGCCCAGAGTGGCTTCCTCTTTCCTCCAGAGTGACGTAATTGGCACCACGAACCTCATCAGGCGCTCTTCCTCGTCCATATCGCGTTCGTCTGGCGAGAAATTGCGTAAAAGTGCATTCTCTAGCCCTCTTCGAAGCCAGCAGACCTCGACGGGATATCGAAAGGGGCCGAGCAAGTGGGGAGAAAAACGACGACCCCAAAGTCCAGTTCGGACGATCCTCGTGGTGCACCGTGGACCGTCGAAACGCGCGGCGCTGATGTCGTGGCCTCGATCGTCCTCGTCGGTGCCACGAAGAAGGACCAAAGCGACACAAGCAGGGGGCGCCTTCGGCAGGTCGGCGGCGCTCTTCTTACGGCGATAGGAGGGAGTTATGGTGGTCTTGCGCGTGCAATGCCTGTGGCCGCAGCCTTGGCACTGCGGCATCGTGCCCACCTCTACAAGGCGATCGCCTGCGTCGTTCTCGCGCTGATCGCGATTCAGTATCTGCTCAGTGGTGTACTAGATAGACGTTCCATCGAGACCATCTTCGCCATCAACGCCACCAGGTCAGTCAGTCGGTCGGTTAGTCGTTGATGAGATAATCTTGATAATCCACCGGGTCCTAGTGAGAGTTCGGTGTTGAATCTTGGGTGATTTATAATAGTCTAAGCGTTCATTTTTCATCCGCTGATCGGTCAGTTTGTCTGGGTGTCGTTCAGTTAGCTAGACAGTAGTTAAATCAATCACTAGGTAGCCTTAACGGTCTTCCTGCTCGTAGTAGGTGTTTGGGGTTGACCTTTCGGTGAAGTTACCTTACGTTAACCTGTTAACCGGGGATATTTTTTTGTTTATTTATATATAAAGCGAGACATATTTATACGTCCCGCTCGGTTAACAGGTTAAGACACGAGCATCCGATATTGCAGCTTTTTGATTTTATTTTAGATTAGTCTAAAGACAGTATTCGTGATAAAGATACGAAGAACGACTATTGTTCAGGCTTTTAAAAAAATGGTGAAAATCCATTTCGACTTTCAAAAAAACGTAGTATCGTTCTACGAGTATAAATTTAACGTCCACTGGAGTACTATCTCCTCTCTCCGTAGCAGAAAAAAGGAGGAATAGGGGCTTAAACGAACGAGTCTAATCGCGAGACGAGATCGTCGCTCGCGCTCTTCCTCAGTCTCGAAGTGGATGAAAAAATCGGCATCGATTCCGCGCGACCACCCGTGTTGTACCTGTCCTATGCATCACATTCGTTGGACCGATTGCTCCTGTCTCTCGGGTTATCGTGGAAAAAGGGGGAAAGAGTGGGAAAAAATACATTGTTCGTCCATTAGCGGAAAATGCACGCCAGAGGGACTGGATGATTTATCGAGTCGCCTAGGACACCGCACGAGCACGCGTCCTCCATCGAAACGATATTTTGATCGATTTTGATGAGGCTACGCGTATGCCGCATCCTCCTGCAACCGACAACGTCAAATTTTATCCCAATTATCGCTGAAAATCGTCGCTACGTCCGAGGCGCATCGAGTCGGTGGCACTCGATGCGCCGTGCGATTTTACCTTTGCGACTGTTATCGGAATTCGATCGGATCGGAGCGGAGATACGCGAACGAGTTGCTCGATACGCGTATTTCACTCGCGTGAAGAATTGAAGCAAAATGAGAAAATTCTACCTTCTTGGAAAATTCTACTTCTTTTTTTAAACGGAAAATAGTACTTTTTTCTCTTGTTTTCGAGGATTACGATGGAAGAAGTCATGGTTTATTTCGACATTTTTCTCGATAAAGTTCTTGTCGGTGTAACCCGAAGCGTATATTTTATCGATCAGGAATTTTCATTTCAAACAAAATCGCTAAATTTAAAGCCAATATTGGCTTCAGGAATCGTGAATAATCAAAAGGGCGAATATTCTACATTTTTTACGTGTTTCCAAAGGTTTTCGATATGTCGGCTACGAAGTTAAGTACCCATTTACGTATTTCGTGGTATAGTGATCTACCAAAATCGTAAACTTCGGTCGACGGAGAGAACGGAACAACGCGCGTTATTTCGACCGTTCGTGATTTTTCAAAAAGATTTTATCAGGCATTTCTGGTGATTGTCGTTGTCGTTGATCGATAAAGCTCGACTACGAATCCACGAATATTACGCCGCTTAATTCGAACGCCAAATGAACACTCGTACGAATGGTCGAATAATGAGCGTGGTTTCGCCATTTTGCGCTCGAAATATTATTTTGAGGTTCGTCGTTGATCGAACGAACGTGCAACAGCTGTCGGAAATTACGTTTAGCTCGTTCGTGACGTTTGCACTTCGAAGCTGACAATATCTTTCGGTCTCTTCGTTACGAAAGATCAAACGTACACATACAAGCAGGATTTTTCGTTTCGAGAGATTAACGACGATATCATTAGCGAATTAACGCTAACTTCTTTTTTTATAGAATGATTTTTGCACGATAATCAGAGAAACATTTACATCGACAAAGAATCAATTATTTGTTCGTACTTCTTATTTTATATTTACTCCATATATATGAAATTTCATTCTTATTTTACGTCGAGTTTCTCGAAATAAGTTAAAATATCCTCAAACGAATAGTTCGAAGATAAAGATTCGACGCGTCACGATAGCCGTGTGAAGTCGGATGCTACCGGTTAAGGATTCGAAAGTTAGTAAACCCTCTCGTGCGAGTTGCGTCGTCGTATCGATGTTCGTACCATAGACTCTAGCTCTCCATGAACGCGTATGAATATTCAAGGAAATATATTCATAGTCATGCGATACGCGTCATGAAAATTAATAGATGTTTTCTTGAAATTCCATCGTGCATTCATATACGTGGGCCTACACCCCCTAGAAATATTCAACATTAATAGATGTATTTCCATTCGTAGACTATCTTAGGCGTAATGGCTGCTGTTAAGTTTGCAGATATATTATCCAAATTATCGACGCACAGGCCGCGTGTAATTACGGAAATTAATTCGCTAATCCAATTTCTAATCATGTACTAGAACTTGTTAATGCGTTACACCAATTTGATAATCCAGAACGTCAACTTGCTATTTCGATTTGCAGAGCTACCAGGAATTGTTGATCGTTTATCTCATCGGTTATCGCTCGATGCGCGATGAGGAGCGAGTAATCAGTAACAAGGCATGGTTTCTTTTCAATTTCATCGCATCAACGAATCATTCTCTTGACTATTATTCGTATCAGTTTGATACGAATTGGCCTTGCGTGTGTTGGCGTTTTCCAGCTAACAAAATGGAGTCAAACGCGCGGCATGTTCGCAAAGATCGATCCTCTTGTCCTTCGAGACCAGTGAAATCTTATTGTCCGACCTGTAACGAGCCCCAATGGCTCCTTGCTGCTGCGGTGGCTCCCTCGCTCCATCCCACACGTTCTTTCAAGCGTGCACATTATTCTCTTTCCTTCGTTCGTTAGACTCGAGCATCGAGTGCATGGGAAGAATTTAGGAAGCTGGATAATGGGTAATAATCGAATCCTTGCCGATAATATCGATCGAAAGCGGCTTTTCACTCGCATTCTATCGGCTCTGATCGCGAGGATACATAACAAGTATCCTGCATATTATGGCGTGTAGTTCAGTGTTTCGTCATTGGTTATCGAAGGACAAATTGCCTCGTGATACGATCGAGAGCTTGGATTTCGAGTTAAGTTATACCGTTTATTAGGCCGTCCTGATGCCCGAGTTGCTCGCACCAGCGCGTGTGTATCTGTGCTCGCGTACTCATACTTTCCTCTCTCCAGTTTCCTCCTCTTCCGAATTTCTCAAATATCCCCTAAAAACAATATCAAATACACATTCGTCCAAGATTTAATTTTGTTACTAATATTGAATGTATTCGATATTCTGTGCTACCAAGGAACAGTCCTTATCGACTCAAACTCTAAGCTTTCGGTGAGGTTCGACCAACGTTGAAATAATTCGTTTTGTATTTTCGTAGATTTCGAATAGGGGATTTACTTTGCCCTAATTTGAGGTATCAACAAATATTTTGCCATTGCATCAATTTGTTCGAACCGAATCGGAAGATTACTTTCACCCGCAACGATGTTTCGTGGTTTCAGTGGAAAGTGACGTTCCATGACAGACGGCCTATTTTGTGACTTTCCCTTCTTGAAGTTATTATGAAGCTGTGAGCAAATTTTTCACGCTCTTTTGTCCTATTTTACTTATCTAGATAAGAAATATAATATATAATCGAATTTTCAATAGAAATTTAATCGAGTTATACGAGTCGCGCTGTCAAGAATGCACGAATTACAAAAGCATCGAATGGAACGAGCAACAAATTTTTTCCTTCGGGAAAAATCTGTATAACTTTTCGATACATCATACGCAACGATGATAGCACATAAAAGTGTTCATTCGACTAACGACGTAACCTTTTAAGCGCTTATCATAGATCCAAAAAAGCATAAATTCCGTTCCTTATTTCGTCGACGTATTGACGTGTAAACTAAATATTGCCTGCTTTTAATTCGCAGCAATTTTTGCTATCAATCACGCGTTAGAAATGATTGATTGCACTAGGAAGTCTATCATGGCGTATCGAATGATCGATGGAGCAAGAAGAAGAGGGGGGTGGGATAGAACTCGAAACAAGCAAATTAACCCTAATGCAGTTACATAGATACTTAACCTTTATCCGGATAAGCTAATTACCGAACGCCATTGAATAAAGTGTGTCAAGCTATAAATAACGATTTTCTGATCGGAATACTAAATAACATGTGTAATATTTTGAACAATTTTATCTATCAAGAATTTCTGAAGAATCATTAATGCCAATTAACGCGTTACGTCTGCTTAATTATTTCGAACAATACAGGTTTTCTAAAGGAAGATTATATATTCATCAAACTCGTAAGAAAAACTCGCGTCGTTCGAACGACGAATAAACCTTGCGCGCGAGCAAAATAAATTTTTAATCCAAGCGATCGACATAATAGGCTTAATAGAGTCTCTCTGTGAGGGAAAATAGCTCGTAAAAAGATTAAAAAACACCGAGTACGAAAAGTTTTAGCATCGTACGCACCAGTTTTATCGTGAATTCAACGGGATGTATTTAATTTTGATAAATGCGACGGCTCGGTTCCGAGGTTTTTGATTTCGATGTGACCGCGTTGATAAGTTATCATGAAAATTCCTGTTTTATTCGAACTTCCTCTTTGGTATTTCGCTGACGACGGGACAAGGGCACAGGAACAGGTAACAGAACCTCGTATGATCTCATTATTTCGTTAGTAACCGGAGTAGATTGCCTGTTTACGGAGTTCCGTTGCCTAACGATGCTTAAACGTTCAGGCGTAGTCGCACGCCACTCGTGTGCCTCGACTTTCAGCTTTGCGAGCAGTGCAAATACAGGGATTCGTTTCGATACGAGGCGCGTGGTCAGAGTCGCAAGTAGAGGTAGGGCTAAAGCTAGTCAGTTACAGCGCCAGGCTCGGAATCGGAGCTGAATCTGACTATGGTCACGGCCTAGTTCAATCACGAAAGAGCAAATACCTTTTGGGACCGTAATAATTACAGCCATGGACGTATCTGCAGGTACGATGCGATCCTTGCTTTGCTTATGGGGGTGAGGGAATCTTGGGTCTAGAGGCACATAGGAAATCAATACTTTTAGCAATTCGGTTTTTACGAATTCAGTTAGTTTCATCGAAGGATTTCGGCTATGGTAAATTATCCTGAGTTCTCATCGTATTTAATAAGGAATTTATTCTCTTTTGATAAATTATTGTGAAAATTTGTGAAATTATAATTATTCGAGATATTGTAATTATCGAACTTGTATTTTGATCACTGCGTCATTCGCTGAGGAATACAGGTGTATTGGTGAGTCTCATGGACTACAATAAATTCTACTTACTTGGAATTTATTAAACGAGTATAAAATTGTTCAATTTCTGGAACTATAGTGATTATAGTTGATCTTGATAATTTAATTCGATATTTGATCCGTTAAGTGTTCTTTAATAGAGCTCGTTAAATCGTAAAATCGAATAATATTGTAAATTGATTTGAATTGGTTTTTTGAAGTCAGAAAAAGTACATCAATTTTCAAGGAAGAAGCCAGTTATGAATGAATAAAAAATCTCAATGAAAAGCGTATTTCAAATGGAGTAAATTTTTTATCGCGCTACGATAGAAATTCAATAATTCATTTAAAGTGCTTTCGACCGTTGTGGCACATGTATGTAATACCGAACGTGCTTTCCTGAAGTTGGCAGTATGGGGCGAATAAGCGCTGGGCGGTGGGAGTGCGAGTGAGAAACGATCGACTCACGATATTTTATCGTACACCACGAAACTATTTCTTTGGAGACAACGTGTACTTGTATCCGAACGCCATAAATTTGTAAGAAAGGCATTTGAAACGTTTGTTTTTGATTCTCCGATGACTCCTCGATTTTTCAATTTTTTTTTACCTCTGTCAAACTTACCACGAAAAAGTTGTCGTCGGTATTGCAATAACCGAATTGATTTCAGTTAATGTAAAACGCAATTCTGCGTTTTTCAGAAATTGTCATAATAATCGTTAATTGTTATAATTATAATTAATGTTCTTTTTTCGTTTACGAATTAATCGATGAAGATTAGTGAAGAGTGAAATTGCAGAATTCGAATACGAGAATCTACGTTTGATACAAAAATAGTAGAAATCGAATTAAACCTATCGTAATTGGTTTCGCGTTATCTAAGTTTAATAAAATTTATTCGTAACTAGAATCGTTTAAATGGAATTGCCTGAAGAGCCTGGGATGTAGACTTCCTTTTTTCATTGGCTTAGTTTTAAATTATCGACTCTGGTAAGAATCACCAAGATAGGAAGATCTCGAAAATTGGAGAATTTTCACCGAATTATTTCGTAGATCTGTTGATTATTCGACAAGAAGACGCGCAAATTTCCTTTCGTATGAGCTTGAAATTTTAACGAGCAGAGTCCTTAAGCGAACGATAATTCGTGACCGAGAATCCATAGTTATCAGGCCCACTATATATACGCGCGCAACTTCCTCTTCGTACGTGTATCCTCCTGGCACGAATATTTTATCAATCGTGCCTATTATTAAAAGGCAACCTTCGAGACGTTAAATTTCGGTAAAACATTCCATCCGTCATTTGATTGGCATAAATCTTTGGTACATATATTTTTTTCTTAAATTAATCCTTTGCACTAGAAAGGTGCTGCTCAGGCACCAACATTTATTTCTATTTGACATGTTTACAGATTTACAGATTTGATTATCGATCAATTGATTTGTTTACTCGATGAAATTTATATAATATAAATACTTATAACACAAAAATATTGAGCTTAATATTTAACAAATTTTCTTTCTTAAGACATAAGGATCCATAAAATATTAAAACTTAATAGTTTCGTACATTAATTTGTATGCAATTACCAAAATTTTCGACGAATAAATTGAATATGTCTATTTTCAATACGACGAGTTTAAATGAAATAATTATTTATTATTTATAGACGCATCCGTCTTTGTTCTTTCGAGTTGTTAGTCGCATGAAATTTTCCATCCATCGCCTCTTAATATTAATTAAAAGATTATGTCGTTTCATAGTTTTCTCGTGAACGCACGAACGGAATTCATCGATGCCACGTTTTCAATTCTATTTGATTTATTTGGATTCTTAATGCGCGACGCTCGTTATTTCTTCGTTGTCATCGTCATTCTCGTTCTTCTCGTTTTTGTATCGCGTTTCACGTTCCGATTTATCGTTTTGCGCGTGCCCTTCAATAAGTCGCAATTTATCTCGTTCCTTTTCGTAATTACGCAGTTCCGCGCCTCGTGAATTTTTTTGCCTTGTTTCGTTCACGATACGATCGATTATACATAAATTTGTCGCGTTGCGAAAAAATATAGAAGTAGCGGGCGTTCGTGCACTCCGCTCTCGTCCTCTTTCTGATTGAAGCAAAAAATAGGGGAGAAGAAAGACGACGGAAATATTTATCGAATAGTTATGTGCACGAGAAAGAATCTAAAAAGAGGTTTTTCTGCGGATAAAACTCCTTTTTTTTTGTTTTTATTGAATATTTATTCGGAGCATCTGATTTTCAATAATTTTATTAACTTTATGATTCACCTTAGTAATACCTCTCTCCACAGCTTTTAAATTTGAAGGTTAAGGAGGATTTTATAGGAAATTATTTATTCCAATAAATTAATTGAGCCAAAGGTGTACTTTATACGCTACACAGTTTATACTAAAAATGATCATATCCTTCAAAAATATTACTTTAGACAGGAAGGAAAAGGAATTAATTAAATAATTGGCATTTTCTTAATTATACAAAATTGATACACAAAGTTTCGAGGTTCTTTGTTACGATATTCATCAGAACTTTAATAAGAATATTTATACAGCCCTGACACAGTAATACTTCTTCCATAGAATTTAATTAGAACGCTTCGCATTATCGTTGAGCCGTAGTGCGAACGTTCTCATTAAACTCCGTACGAATAATATTTTCACGCTAAAATTCGACCTTCATCCTGGATTTTTTGGGGTGATTTCGTAGGCAGATCAACGACCGCTCTATCCAAGAGCTGTTCTATCGATCTTCGCGAATTCTTCGCATCTGGGTAGAACTGGAGTATTCTTCCGTCGACTATTCTTTGCCTATGAAATTTAATGAGATCTTTCCATAGTGATTTATACATGCGTTTGCGTAACGATCGAACGGTAGAATTCGATGATTCTCGTGTAGAAAGCAATCAATGTACGAGAAACGAGTAATCGATTTTTCAGAAGCGAATGAATTGGGGTTGGCGAGAAAGTAATTTCAATTTTTTAATAGTGCGATTAATGCTCAATTTTTTGATACAAAAAACGAACTTTAATCAATTATATATTTTACATGTTATTCGATGATATTTTGCCATCTTTCTGGCAACTTCATGGTTCGTGCATGTAACATTGATAGAAGTAATTAAAAAAAGACATAATACCATCTGTTTCATCACCATCAAAACAAAAATTACTTTCTTGCCAATTCGAAAATTTTTCTTAAAACATTGCTAAAATTTTAATGAAATCGAGAAAAGAATAAAATTAATAAATGGAGATGAACATTTTTGAAATTCTTGATCTTTTAAGAGAAACTGATGAAGTGTGACGCTAAAATGTGTCTGGAATATTCTAAGTAAGATCATTGCTTTCATGTAAATTACATCGTCAAAATTAATTCGTTGATTCGTTTTAGAATTTAGGAACGAAAGTCTCGAATGTAGCGCGCCCCCTTAGCGATAACTTATAATCGAGTGATAATAGTGGGCGTGAAAATGAGTACAGGAACAGGCTTCGCGCGATTTTAGAATGACGAGAACCAGAATGACGTGTTTTGAATTTTTTACAATATACAACCGATACGTTCGAAACGAATAAAATTCATTAGGATTTGCATTCGTGACATTTTTTGCGTGTGTTGCGATTCAAGGTTGAAATTACATTTATCCATTTTTTCTCGTTTCTGAGATAAAACACACGCAACCTTCTTTTTTAATTGAGACATTTGTCATACAGTTTTTATATCAGCAAACTCTTACACCACGTGGCAATTAATTTGCAATCGATGGAAAATTTCCTTTTGCGTCGAAAAGATAAGATTGTCGTTACCTTGGAAAAATTCTAATTTGATCGTTGTGCATAAAAAGCGTTTTTTTTT